>OMKP01044189.1:9573-25057 GCA_900302375.1 Bathygadus melanobranchus | reverse complement strand
GGGGTCAGAGAGCACTTACGGTCTGAAACTGAACGCTTTCCTCTTTGTTTGCTAGCTCCAGTGCAAAGAAGGACTTGTTGTGACTCATGTTGTTAATGTCATTCCACCTACACAGCCAATTAGAGTAGCGAGTGACAAAGAGGGAAAGAACATGACGTAATGGTGGTCACATGTCTGAACAACAGAGAAACCTCAAAAGGGGCTTTACTGGCTGTGGGAATGCAGACAATAAAAAAAATAAAAAACATTTAATAACATGGCTGAAAAAAAAAAAAAAAGAGGCTATGTTCAAGGTCCAAACAATATAGAACGCACGTCACTGTGCAGACACAATACCCAACAGGCCAAAACTAAATGAGAAACATGCAGTAGGATTCAAACTTAATGCTTTCAATGGCTTCTTTAACTCTTGGGCTGACGGAAACTAAGGTAACAGCGGCAAGACACAACATCGCCTAAGAATACTTCTTGACCAGTCTAATATAATTACAGCACCGGGGAAAATACCTACACTGGGATTTTATTTAAAGTGTCACATGTAGCAGGGGATCTTGTTGCAGTGCGCCGTGGCACCGTAGCAAAACATATTCTCCCGTTTATTTTTGCGACATACCTAAATACTATTGGCGGCCGGCCATTTTTGTGCTTGACAAAGATGCCGTCTAGACAGGCTCCGAGGATGATGTCCGTTCCTGTGCCGTCCTGTTGGGATTAAGGAGGAGATATAAAAAGAAACACAGCAACGTAACAGACTGAACCTCAGCCAGATAGAAACCCACCTCCCCGACCATCCCCTTTATATTATATAGTTATTAAGTACATAGGACTCAACACTTGCCCTACTGGCAGTTTCATTGTCCAGAATGAACCTGTGGTATACTGATCACATGTGCATATGATCTTAAAAAACACATCCAATAAGGATGTATTATAGTGTGTATTATGTATTATAGTGCTTCCTTAGGCTTCAGGTTGAGCCTTGCCTTGGCTTGATAGCTCTCCTGGCCATAGCCCTCCATCTTTTCCACTTCCTGCATGTACAGCATTTCTGCCTCTGGAGCAGGCAGTCCCCTGAGACGGTGAGGACAGAGCAAAACAACAGCAATCAATGAGAACCACGGTAGAGCAGATCCATCACCTGACATGCTATTATTCTACCCGACGACAGAACAAAAAGGGTCACACTGTCACTTGTATGCGTCAAGCCTCGCAGCACAAACACTCCGTGATATAGATCATAGGTATTACCCGCATATTCCAAATGGCCTCGGTACATTGGATGAATAAAGGGTGAAGAATGTGTTTTGAGAGTCTCACAGGAGATAATTTCAACCATGAGGTAAAGTCAATGAAAGAGCAGCGAGGGGAATATTAATCCAGCAGATTGAACTGGAACGTGCTGCAGGAGACGGATGGGGAACAGCTGCTCTGCACCAGATGAGAAAAAGGCCAGAGACGAAGACACGAGGTTCACGGATGCCAGGCGAGCTCCGGCTCTGGGTTTTGTTTTTGTGGGCCCATCCGTGTCTTAAATCACGAGAAAATCAAGAGTTTATGGACGGGCCAACTAACACGCACCAGATGATGACGAAAAGATCCAAGGAAAGGGCCAAGTGCGCTGTGCTGGGCGTCTGGGAGAGGTGAACATGTTTGTGGGGTGTAAGCCATGGCGATATGCATGGCAGATGGAGAACTGGAGAAAACCTGGACTATGTCCTTACCGGTAGCTCTGGTAGAGGAGAGCCACCTTCTGAGTGGCCTCTTCCAGCACACGCTCATCCTGGATCCAGCCCTGGACACAAAACACACACATTTATGGAAAAGATTTTATATTACAAAGAGCATAATGCATCCAACATCTACAGAGGATGCCAGGCATGAGTTATAGGGAAGAACGTACAATTGGGAACAGCACAAACTTCTGGAGGAACTCCTGCGAATCATATCTGTTGAAGTCTCCAAAGTCAGCTTAATGAAAAGGGAAAAAAGGAGAAAAAAGGACAAATTATAAAAATAATGATAAATTATACAGATGAAATGTTTTTTTGTCCATGTCGTCTCTAAAGAGAAGCTCAACTCTATTGTTCATCTACATTAATATAACACACTTGACCCAACGCCGCCTTTTCCATGCAGATATTTTAGAGTGGCGTGACATCTATTTAGAAACCTGCGGTGTATGATGACAAGACGGGGCTAATTTTAGGACCGAAGGGGACCCATTTGATATGGAAAGGAATTGCTTCAATGTCTGAAACCATAGCGATCCAAAACGACTCCCTGGCATGCCCTGCCGGCGGTGCTCACAGCTATGCAGGGTATCCCAAGAATCATCCAAGCTCCGGAGGCTACAACAACTAACCTATGGACTGTAATATGCTACCTAGTGAGATAGACAGATAGATAGATGGGTAATGTAGCTCGACGGAGCGCCTGTCTATCATCTATGTAATTGATATGCGTGCATGACTTTTGAACAAGGTTTTAGATCCGTTGTTAATGGTGGTTATGGATGGACGACCAGTTAGTGGTATAAGCAGTGTGTGTCGGGGTCAACCACTTGGACATGACCGTCACAGTAAATGACCTCAGCAGCCAGGCTACGGTAACACCCAGTGACTTGCATAGCGTCGGATCATTTTGCCAGCAGTGTCTGAGATTCTTCTGGCCGGACACGGGCTTAGGAAATGTCTGAGGCTGAGAACTCGTGCAAAGTGAGTGCACGTTCACACGCACACCACTGGAGTTTATGAGTTGTTTTATGCTTGAACGGAGCTTGTTAAGTGGCTCTATATTAAATGGAAAAAAAGCTCTATAAATTCCTTGGTAGTGGCTGTGTTGATGTTTACACTACAAAACCAAGTTGTGGAATTGAGGAATAATGAGAAATTGCAACAACAATGGTTTTTTTCTGGTGCTATGATTTGCTATTGAGTTAATAGAGAAAGCCTTTTACTGAAAACTATCATTGTACTTCGCCAAAGGGGTATAGTCCATCATTTTTGTGTCAACAAGCCTACTGTGACTCTGGAATTTACTACAGCTCAGAAAACAGAAAAGATTATCAGTACTATGGCAAAACAGGGGCAGGGGTAAAGCAGGGGGGGTTCAAAGTTGAAATGGAGCAATCCCATTTCCAGAACACAATTTTAGGTGTTGGCTGGATGTCCTTTTTAATATTTGTGCTTTTAGTAACCGGTGGTTGTTGTGACTCACATAGTGGAGTTTGAACAAATTCAGTTCCAATGTAGGAATGTCTTTTATCTGTATACATTGGGTGTGGCGCGATTATAATGGGGATTATATTTCAGTGGTGGGGTTTGTCTTCTTCAGTTTACTTTCTTTTTTGAGGACCAAGCGACAGCTGTGGGACGGTGACATTGTGCTCACATTACCTTGAACTGCCAATCCAGCCAAGCGAATAGCTTGTTCTATTGAGCACGGGATCCTTCCCTCCAGAACGTCCTTCTTTAGCTGTAGGTAATACTGATATCTACAAGGGCAGAAGACATTCAGACAGGTTAGACAATACTCTCTTGTACATGCCAACCAATTTGCATCGTTTGTATTCAATTTGCCAGTAAATCGCTTCAAGCCATGATGGGAGTCTGACACGCTTGAGCAACTGTTAATATTGATTTTAGGTATGAGTCATTCAGAGATTGTTTCAATTGTCACAAGATTGCTTTGGAATGAATTCAGTCTTAAACACACTAGCTTTACATGATTGGGTCAAAAGGTATGCAACAATGATCACAACTGATACTGAAAACACATGGCCTTCCCCACCCACACTCTGTTGGCCATGACACAATGAGCCTTTTAAAAGCTATACAACCACCAAAATATAACAAAACAATAGTTTTGCACTAATCACATGGAATATATCACAAAATGGGGAACTTAATATTCCAAACCGTTGTACAATAATCCTCAGAGCCACTTCTACCACATGTATAAACAAATGTTTAAATGACTTCAATTAGCAGTGCATGACTAACAGAACAGTTACTGCACGCACACCCTTGGCAGTCCTTCCTCCCTATCCCTCTTGCTCTCTCTTGTACACCAACAGATTTCTTACAGTCTTACAATCTTCTGCAACAGCAGATTCTACAAACAGTAGGAACACATCACTCGTAAGAAAGAGGAACTAGCAGTAAAGACAATATCAGGCTGGACCAAAAACAATGATCTGATCTTGATTGTGAGTGCCAGAAAGATGGATTGGGGCTAAGTCCTTGCCATGGCCTGACCAGGGAGCACAGAGAGTGAGACTGTACACCTAAGCCTAAAGCTACTGCACAGAAACACAAGTCAAGATGTTGGTCTGTGGGCCACCTTGGCTTGAAATAAGGACAATTTACAACAGACAACAGATTGTCAACATGCTGAAGTGGTTGTGTTGGCCACAGTATGATGCCATTGAATCTAGTGTTTATCATTGCCATAACAGTCCAGGAGGGACTACATTCAAATGTCCTCGGGTTTGTGGCGTTGGAACAACCCATCATTTAAATATATGTAAAAAAAACATGTTTTTCCTCTGCCGTAATGCCGCATGAGCTCGCTGAAGTGAAAACAAGGTGGCACAACTATTTCCAATTGAATTGAAAGAAGTAGTTGTAATTGCGGCATACTTGACACATTCCATGGTGACCTTGGTGGGACCTCACCTTGTGATCTCCTGCTGGAGCTGGCCCACGCTGGGTACGTAAAACACCACTCCAAAGTAAACAGTGGGCTCCAGGCCATACTTGTCCAGCTGCTTCTTCAACGGCTTCTCCAGGTCGATCCATCTCTGCTGGTTCTGCTTGTTGAAGTACCAAAGGCTGAAGAATGTTACCTGGGAAGGAAAGGTTAAGCAAACAACGAGAGATATTAACGCCAAACCGGATTCATCGGTCACGATTCCACATGTGCATTCCTTTTCATAAATGTTTTCAAGTCACATATATAATTATTATCCTAATGCAAGAGCGTGACACACTACTCAACATTAAGGTCTATATAACCGTGTCATTCAGAAGGTGTTTTAGACACCTATGGAGCTCATCAGCACAATGGGCTGTCACATTAAAGCATGTTGACAAATAAGCAGCATTTCTGGATAATGTCATTCTCGCGCTTATCTGGCTGAACGCATCTCACAATAGACACTGCTGAGAGAGTGAAGCTGTAAGATTCATCGTTTGACACCCCATGACCCGGGATGGACAACATGTTCTAATCCAAAAGCTGCACCTTCTTCCCCAGCGCATGGTATGCACAGTGGTGCGCAAACAAGCTGATTAAACAAGCAATCCGGTGCATCGTTCCTGCATGCTAGTTGAAAAATGCAGTAGCTAAAAGTGGTGGTTCCTATTAGATTACACCACCTCTGTGGTGACCTGATGGTATGGTATGGTATGGTAGCTATGCTATGCTCTCAAAGGAGTGAATATTCCCATTGACTGTGGTTGCCAACGTGAGTCAAGAATCTGTGGTCATTATGACACACCAGTACCTTACACAAACATAAGTAATGTGCCTGTTCATGCGCAAACAGCATCCGTATGCAACCTTATCACTGACGTCATTCATTGAGTGTTAGTTCTCATTATGCAGCAGATAGGCGACCTCACAAGTTGCAGTCAGGACAATGTAGGCCAATGACAAATTTTGGTTTGGTTTGAACATGACATACAAGATTTAACCGTGATTGATTGTTGACAAACCTGTTAGTCTGAATTTCGAAGACATCTAGATGACTGATTTGTAAAAAGGTGGTGTTTAAATAAATATGCATACCTCTCTTAACTCCAGTCTCTGTGCAACGGCCTCCAAACATTCCTGTCCAGTACTCTCCACAGAAAGTGTAAACTCAACAAACTCTCTATTGAGCAGCTGAATCCGAGTGACGAGACAACTCTTGCTTGAAACATTATACCTCCGGGTCCTTTTGAGTTTTAAGCCAAATGGCAAGGGCATGTTTCACAATCCCACCAAAGAGGAGTCTTTTTCAGTCCCTTTAAATTAATCTTGTCGCCGTCTGTCTCTCCAGATGCTGCGTTATTATGAGGGCGATCAGACATCGGAATCATAATCCACAGGCAGACCTGGAAAGGAAAAAAAATTAAATCTTTCAAGTAAAATAGCGCACACCATTACCTAGGCACCTCACAATATTTCATGACCACTTATAATTTTTGTTTATACATTGTTTTAACATTTTAAACTGTTGCTGGCCATGTAAACCTCGAACGCGCCACCATATATCATAAACAACAGCAAGTCAATAAATAACATCACCTACGTGGTAGCATTTATTACAAACAACTGAGATAAAACTAACCCAAACATAAAACTAACAAGGGGTTAATCATGTTCCAGTGAATACTCTTATCCAAGACAACCCCACAGAACACATAACAACAACCACACTTCAAATCCCTGCTGCTTTCAAAGTCTGCTGTCCCTAAACCTATCATCCACAACATCACAGAATGAGTGTTTACGAGAACATTCAGGCACTACCAGAAATGTTTGGGAAAACAACGCAGTTGCCAGTCCTAATTAGATGCAAAACGTATCTCATTCAATGTCTTTTAAACCGTTACACACATCCAAAGTAGCGCTAGCCCATTAGCTTGAGCTCCAGCAAATAGACCGACCCGTAAGTAAAGCTGACGTCGCTGGTAATGTCCCAAATAACGTTAACGGTACCGTTTTGAGTTTTTGGTTCCAATTCTGCCTCTGCGTTGGGCCAGCAAAAAATTAGATCGCAACCCGTTCGTGATATGAGCTCCACGACGACAGAACAGCCATCTAAATTAAGTAAAATTTCACACACTAGACTTCAGCGGCAGACTGGCGTTGCGCTCCAGGCTCCGCGGTAGCTCTCAGTCCGAGTCCCGGCCTGGATCCACTTCCTGGGGCAGATAGAGCAACAAGTGGATCTCCTCTACATCCGCCACGCCATTGTACTCGCTCGGCAACTGTCGCGCAATGTTAGACGAACCCTTAACAATGTGCTGTATTATCGAGTTACTTACGATTATTAACAAGGCGCGTCGGTCGGCAACTTCTCCTTTTCCAAAATACTACACAAAATGCAGCGGATTATAGTGCGTTTGCGGCGGCGGAATACGCGAAGCTTTTAAATCCATGACATCAGACAGCTGGAATGCCGGGCAGTGAAAATGCGAGAAACGAGACAGCTGGGACAGACCTGCTGGCCGCTGTCTGGTCTGTTTACGTTTTACAGCCTCCCACATTTGCTGTTTGTGTCAGGATTTGAAATGGGATGCACCGTGTGAACTGAATTAACACGTTCATCTGCAATCAAACCGAATCCTCTTTAATAGTCCAACAAAACGGAAACTTTTTTAGACCGTTTCATTGCGTTCTGGTTATGTTTTGGTGTGTACGTCTAGCCCCATTTTAATTAGCTCTAACAAACTAGAATCGAAAAAAGTAGCGTGACTAGACATTTATTGGAAATATATTGTGAAGATACTTGATTGGTGGCAGTCAAGTTAGTAACAGCAGAATGTTGACATCTAACAGGCTTGCACTTAAATCTACTCCCTGGTATAATTATAGCAGTACATTGGGCAACACAATGTCATGTTTCACATTGAAAGGCTACATTGTCTAAAACAGTATCACACCGGTCACCTGCTAAATGTTTGCTATGAGCAATACTTTGAAAATGTCAAAGGCATTTCATTTTTTGGTACATAGCAATTGAACCATCTTGCTTGCCTGCCTTCTCAAATTATTTGTATATGAAATTCTAAAAATGCATCTAAAAATAAATGCTGAAGTGGATTCTCTTCCTATGACAAACATTCTGTGGATTTTAATGAGAACTAAATCGAGAATCCCACCTAAGCTGCATGGACTTTCTTTAAAAAAAAAAACACTAACATTTTCAAATGCAACCAATTTCTTCCATGGTAACAATGTTCATCAAGCAACAATTTCTGAATATTGTGCAAGTCAAAATTCATCATCACTGAGAGAGGAACACATATCTCTGTGTCGCTCGTTCGGGGACCATTGAGTACTACTTTGAGTAACATGCAAAGACTCAGACAAACTTCTCCCCAGATCCTCCAAATCTTTTGACAGTTCACCACGATCATCTTCCAATGGGACTAGATTGAGGGCTTCTCCACTGGTCAATGTGGTGGATTCTTGTTCCTGAGAAAGATCCGCTCTGTCAGTCACGCTGGTTTCCGGTTTAGGGTGGAGGTCTTCGTCATTGATTCCTCTATATGTATTGCCATTGTAATTCAACCAATCAGGCACAGTTAACTCAACGGGTTGGAATTCCTCCAAGTTCCGTTTAGTGTCTATTGCTGAATCCGCCTGATTGGGAGAGCTGTGATGTAATGGAATTGATGAGGAAACGGCACTGGTTGGTGAATCACAGTTTGTGCTGAGTAATGCATACGGGAAGAGGTCACTCCCCTCCTCCTTGGTGTGCAACTGTCTTGACTTCACAGGTCCGAGACTGGAGAGGTGCTTATAAAGAGGGTCTTTTTCTGCTGTCTCTGCTGCATCACATGTGGGAGTGTTACCTGTATCTTCAAAGTCCTTGCGCAAAACGTCCAGAAGGTGGCGCATTTTACCCTTAAAAGTAAGATTTAAAGTTACATCAGGGAAAGATTGCCTTAAAATTAACATTTAGTTAAATGAGGAATTACCAGATACACTTTTAGTATTTGATGAAACATATTTTTGCTGACCTCGTTAAGACGACGCCTGTTCTTTTCAATGTGACGCTCAAAAACCCGATCCAGAACCCTGCAAGTAGAAAAACGCCAACTTAGACCAACTAACAATAGATTCAAGATTCAAGATTTTTATTTGTCACATACACACACAGGGTATGCAGTGAACTGTACATATATTTAGGCTATTGGTTGATTGAGTTCCAATTTTAGATGTGAAATGTCCTACTTCGGAAAGATAACATTAAAGTTGTATGGTTAATGTTAATATGAGAGATAATAAAATAGCCTACCGGTCAGAGAAGAGCCCCCTGGACAATATGTCATCTGTTACATTGACGATAAACTCGAGGTAGACTAATTCGTCCTCTCTGTTTGAACAAAAAAGAATAATTAGCTAAATGTATTTGCATTTGAAATGTTGTATTACACTGTTATGATTATATGCCATACAGAAACAGAAAATAAACGTACTCTGCAGATGTGCTTGTCATACTTGGAGATTGCAGGCCTTCTGGTGAAGCCCTAGTGACAATTAAAAATACACTTTTTATGAAACGACACAAGCATATCAGAGCCGAATGGTGAAGACTTCCTCTTCCTCTGTGTCTGATATTACCTTGATAAAGATCGCCGTCTCCTGCTCATGTTGGTATGCCTTTGGTTTGTAGATAGTGAGACATGTGAGTCAATGGACTCATCCTCAGACCAGCCATGGTCAGTGCTATATCCCTGTAACACCATACGATTGGGTGAAAACAAACGTGATTATTTCACTCTTTTATCATGACTTATTTATGTATGTACTTGTGTTGTATTTGCCATTATCTGTTCATAGTAATACAACCAAATTAAGACAAATAGCAAACTGATGACTGCTTCACCATTTTCCAAAAACATGCAAGATTATGTTGTCAATAAGAAGGCCCAATTGTGCAATTCACATTTCAATCTCATTGTTGCATAATATATATATATATATATATATACATACATACTTCGTGTCACACAATTTTAAACTATTAAAGATGTATAAAATGTATTCAAATCACCTGAGGTTGATCATTGTAGTCTAAGGTAGAGTGCTGCTTGAGTTTGCTCCTGCAAATAAATTGAAACAAAACAGGGGGTTCAAACACTTATCATATCCTTAATTTATTAAGGATAAGTGTTGTGCATTTCAAAGAGAGTACCTTCTATCGTTGGTCTGTGGTTGAGTCAATCTGGAGTTGGTGGGATCTGGATTCGGGTTCCTCTTTGGCGCTGTATAATACCGATACTTTGACAGGGAGGAACTCTTATCTGATTTCAGGGTCCTGGGAGTGAATGGTTTGTCGTGGGTGAAGTAGTGAGAATGTTTTTGGAGCAGATCCCCACTATAGGTCTTCTGGACCGGGTCCTGGAAGGTTGTGTAGGGGCTCTGGTCGGTGCCTAAAGTGGAGGAGGACTGCGCCGAGTGCTGCCTGTACAGGTTGGTCTCGGATCTCCGGAAGCTGAACTCTGAAGCTGTGTCAAGGCGGCATGCGAGGCTCAGAGCACCGTGCGATGGATAAACTACCTGCTTAGCGTGGAACGAGGTGTGCCTTGGGGTGGAGAATACGGAACTTCCTGAGCCGAAGAAGGGACTATTTTCACCTTGAAGTGATCCTCGACTCTAAATAGACAACAAACAAAATTGTAGGTCAAATTATCATCAGTGCTCATCTTAAGTGATTTTAAGTGGCGTCGACTCATGCTAAAGATAAAGACGTCACAGAGCTAGACTGCAGCATATACGGTCAGCTGCTGAGGGTGTGCCAACTGGCCTGTTTCATCTGCACGAGCCAAAGTCATCAGGAAAAATGTCTGCCTCTGAATCAATACAATGACATTATAAAAAATGCTTCAACAGCTCTGCTCTAATTTCATTTCCTACCTCTTTGGAAGAGCGTGAGTCTCTGCCGTTGCCTTGTAAGACAGAGTGGGCCGACTGAGGCCGCCCACCTCTCCTCAACTGTTCTCGCTTTAGCTGGTCATTATCTTGATAGAAAACAAATAAAATACAATGGGGAAAGGAGTTGATGGCATCTCTATTGTAAAGGCATACGGGTCCTCTATTATAAGCTGTGATGTATATAAGATACACATATGTAATAAGACATTCTGGATCTCCACTTACACTTTACACTATGAATCAAGCTCTTGGGTACTGTGGCATCGATTGCAGCTGATGACAAACAAACAATAAACTATGCTATTGAATCCATTAATTTGCATTACAATACAACATATGACACTATAGTAGAACTATAATATTCAAGTCATGTTATAAATATCAACCGAGAGACAATGCGATATTTACACTGTGTTTGTATCCTACCTTTTGCTGAGTAGATCTTTCTGTAGTGTGATACCATGTGGTCCTTAACGATGGTTTGAGTCAGCTTGCTAGATGAACCGGGGCAAAATGCTGTGCACAGATCAAATGTAAAAAACATATACTGTTATAAGATCCTCATTAAACATCCATCCATCCATACATTGTGTAAATACACTTGAACCATACTTACGGGAGGATTTCAGACTGCGCCCTCTCACACTGCTACCTAAGTTACTGCTGCAATCAGATACAGGCGATGCTTTTCCTATAACGGACCACACACATATTTCCACCCAAATAAACGACATTAAGTATTGTTAACAAACTTGTCAAACTGTTTGCAGTATTGTGTAACTATGACGAATTTTGATATATCACTCATTCGCATGTTAAGTACTTTGCAGCACTGGCCCATCAAACGCAAAGAGAGTTAGCTAGCTAACTATTATGCTATGGCTAAAGCTCATAATTCTCTCAGTTGCGTACCTCTTTTTGAGTCCATAATAAGGTCAATGTGTCCCATGTTTTTAGGAGACCTTCAAGTACATATATTTAGATTGTTGATGTCGTACATAGCTCGACGCTGCGATGTAGGTAATCATTTTCACAGAAAAATGCCACGAAGCCAACACTGGATTACAAGCAGCTGAGAAAGCTTCCCCGTCGCCATGCTGGTTGCTAGGCTTTCCCCATCGTCATCACGTTGCCTACGTCATAACGACCGCTGCAGGCATGCGGCTACTACAACCTCTTATTAATCATCCATGACTACAGACAAACCTGTATACAACGCTCCCATTGGTCAAATAATGCTGCCTTTTCTACTATTTACTACTGCTACTATTATTCTACTACTACTACTAATACTAGTAATCAATGGACTCTGGTTAGGATGTATTTATAGTCCAATTTTGTAAATAGCATCGTTCTGTCAACAGCATATTGTTGACATGGGCATGTTCCCGGCATTGTTTGACAGAACTTTTGACCTTAAACGGTTACAGGCATAGCATTGTGTTTGATTTTCCATATTTATGGACAGCCACAAGCGAGGGACTGATAAGCTTTCTGAAGCCAATTTAAACTTCTAACAGATTACTCAATATTTTTGACCTACGACTTGACAACTTGATGACCTATAACCTCACATAAACATAGCCTAATGTTAAAAATGTTGCTGAAGGTCAAATCTTCACGTACTCACTATAGTAGGCTAAATAAAACAGTATAAAGAGTAACTTTAAAAAGTGCTTTATAAACCATATAGTCCTATAACCGGCAAGTACAATGCATATTTACTAGCAAAAAAACAACACTTTTGTTTTAGATCTCGTGGATATTACAAATAGACACTCAATAAATGGCTACACAATAAAAAAATAAAAAAAACTACAATATACAGAATATCGTTGTGTCATTATTCTTCGTCCAAAATCCATCACTACCAAATATTAACAAAATAATTGAAATGTATATGTGTGCATTGTGAGCCCTACTTCGTGAATAATGCATGGTTCCCCGATGCCCGTGAATGATGTAATGGTTACTGTCTCCTATTGAACGGGCATTGGCTACATTGTATATTTATCCTGCCGCTCCATGCATGTGCCTGTGCGCCGGTTAGCAGCCGATGGGTGGGTGATTCCGTTCCGGAGAACATCCACCAGAACCCGCTAACAGTAAGTAGGCCTAAAAATGAAATACATTTTATTCAAATGGATTCGATTATGATGTGCGGATAATTATCTAGGGCACGTTTTGCAGGCTCCTACATCTAAATAAAAGTGTGTGTAAACCTAGCTTGTTAAGGTTAGCCATGGAACAAATGGGTAGGGTGGAGGCAGATGAGATCATGGGCATCATTCCTCCTTTGTTTATGACTGTGTGCGTGAACTTCATGTACTGCTCTCTGTCCAGTCTCTCGCTTTTTTGTGTGGAGCGGACAAGTGTTGTGTTAGACATGTGAGGTGTAGTCCACCCCTAGTCAAACGTCTCATGAGCAAGGCAATCTGTCAAGCGAACATGACGCGCCCCGTGGAGACAGCAGCGGCTCCGCGGGACAAAGCGTTCACTTCAATTTAATTTCGGCGCATCTTCGAAGCGAGCCTGGCTCTATGGGGGGGAATGGGAATCATGTCAGAAGAACTGGAGGTGTTTTTGCATTTTTATAGACGCCGTTGAGCAACCCAAATGGTTTTTTGATTTTTAAAACAATCAGCCATGAAATTCCCGATAGAAAACCCAAGGAAACAAGTTAATTGGGACCCAGAACAAGGTTGGTTGAATACTGAATACTATTGGTCATTCCTTAAGTGGCATATAAACAGGTACTTTGAGCTTGTCTAAAGATTAGACATTTTCCTCTATCCACAGAGTGTCGGGGGAAATTAAATTGTTCGATTTGTTGGCTATTCGAAAGACCTGTTTATCAGGTATTATTAAGGTAACACGTGGGAATGTTTCCTCTTTAGTTTCATATTAGCCTACCGGTGTCTTGGTACGTTCGGTGTTTTTTTGGTACGGTTTTTCCCAGTAGACAAAGCGTCGGGGAGTGCATCTCTTTCTTCTCCATCACAGTGTCCTCAGCTGTGGTTCGCTGAGCGCAGCGGAGAGCATCACGGCTCCCATCACGGACCATGGGGGATCAGCCCCAAACCGTTAATTACATGAGAGTCGTTTATACAGTCTATGATTTGAACACATTCGGACAGAATCAATTTAGAGCCTAAGTTACATTTCCACAAACCTAGGCTAATAATGCTTTTAAGGTATCATCGTTTTTTAAATCACAGATGTGCGGGGCGCACTGGCCGTATACACCGGGGTGTTTGTAAACTGTAGTTGCGTGTAAGTGTATTTCATATGTTCCACGTAAACATTAACATTAACGTATATTGTAACTTCACTTCCAACTTCTTATGAGCTGGGCAAAATACCCCATTCGGAGTTGTAATCGATATTGGGATTGGGGTGTCGCGCTATAGCTGACTGCTTAGGACGTTTGGTTTGACTTCAGTTGCTATCATTGAACACACCCAAACAATTTCCTTGACATTGTGGATGTAGCCTCCAACTATGCCAGCCATACAATACTTCTCCAACTGGCGTTATTCAATTTGTACTGGGAAAACCCAGTCAATATGAAGCGGCTGCCGGTTTCTATAGGCTACGCTTTTAAAATGAAGCATTACATTTCTCAAATTACAAAATATATTATTTCCCCGACGTTATCAAATGTGTGCGTGCGCGTATGTACACCTAAGACGTTAACTGCCACTGTCGTGATTTGATTTACGTTAAACGCCCTGATAGATTGCTTATAAATCTCACATAATGTGTGCTCTGTATAGAGGTTCTGGGCAACACCATGCACGCACAACATATTGATGCAGAGCTGCAAATGTGCCTTAACCGTCCATCACCTCTCAATCCCTCTCTTCTCACCCCACTTCCTCCTGATTTCATTGTCGATCTCTTGTTCTAAAAATAGCTCACTGATGCCTATAATGGCATACGAATTCCAAATGCCACAGCAAAATTGTATTAATTTTCAGTGGCTTATTGATTCAGTTATTCTGTATGTCAAAGGGTCCACTAACAAGATTTACAGTCCTGGGAGAGAGTGTGAGACACTTCTTGAGTGTCCTTCGCTCCCCATGGCGATGTATAGAGTGAGTCATTGTGTGTGTGCGTGTGTGTGTTTGTGGTGAATGTGTGTGTGTGTGTGTTTGTTTGTGGCGTATGTGTGCGTGTGTGTGTGTTTGTGTGTGTGTGTGCGCGCGCATGTGTATGTGTGTTCATGTACCTGTGTCTGCTGTGATGGGTTATTTTTGGTTTGTCTATGCGTCACATACACACGAGCATGTACTCTCAAAACTCCAAAGCATTAGTTACGGTTTTCCCCATTACAATTATTCATACCATGAGGGTATCCATCCATCACCATACGCTCTTATAATCGCCATAACCACTGCATGGCACTGATTGTGCCGAAGAAAGCCGATAGCCTCAAGAGGTGAACCCGGGGGTCCTTGAATAGCTTATTGAAGGCTTTAGATACACGGGGAAGGGTCTAAAAATGGCTACCTCCTTGGCCATGTCCCCCACCTTGGACCCCTGCCAGCGCGTGTTGCATTTTAAAGCCTGCATGGATGCCAGTGACCCACGTTGGCTCCCGTTTTCATCTGTTCTATTAGAGGAATTGGATGCAGCTTTTCCCGGCATACATCACCGTGACAGGTGTGGCTTTTAAGCGCACCCTGGGTTGGTTGGTCACCACACTGCTGCAGTGCTGTAAAAAGCAATGAAAATGACATTTTTCTGTGTGTGCACACGCACGCACACACACACTAAGAAGAGGCCATTTTTATCAGATCGATTATTATTTTTAATTCATGGTGTGATA
>OMKP01043999.1:1713-12239 GCA_900302375.1 Bathygadus melanobranchus | reverse complement strand
GGATCTAAGCGGAGCTCCAGGTGTAGCAAATCACGACATTACCGTGAGGGTATAAAGACGGGAGGAAAACACACACGAGTTGAGTAGTACCTACGGGGAAATTCGGATGAGGAAGGAAAGAGATTTGTGGAAGATAAAAGCCCTGTGTATGACGATCTTTTGTAGGAGAACCCCCCCCTGGTATTGACCCCTGCCTGTACGACGACCCTCCGCCCGCGCCAACCCTGGACTGTCCGAGAACCCGTTCCCGTGTACCGACCCCTGCTATTGGACCTCGACGATTCTTCTGGACTGTGGACTGGCAATTGATACGGATTGTATATGTGATTGTATCGGATTTGAACATCAGTAAAACTGAGACCTGGGAATTACTGTTGTGTGGACCTCCATTTCTGGTTCTCTTAACCGTGGTCAGCCGTCTTTGCCTCTCGGTTGCCACAATATATACACACACAATAAGCCGTACTTGATATGGTTCCCTTTCTGGATGTAATGGCTGATTCTGACAATTTCCATCTGCACTCGGTCCAGAGAAGCTGATAGTTGCGTCAGAGGTGAGAGTGGGATGCTATTGGCCCCCTCAGATAATTGTGCCTCAATGCTCTTCAACTGTAGCTTGGTACCTAACAGAGTAGTAAAACACACACACACACACACACACACACACACACGCACACAAATACACACCATGCACGTTCACACACATGCAAATATGCATGCGTCCACTCGACCAAAGACTGTAAATATGTATGTAAAAGATATATATGTATGCAAAAAGGTGTGTACGTTGACATGCACATATACAGATGCACATATACAAATATGAATATAATGAATGATGAATATGTCCCCTTGAAGAAGAGCTATTGTCTGATGATTGTTGGTGTCATGATTGTGATACTCACTCAAAATAACAGCCATGGTGTCATTAGTTACCCTCTGGGGAATGCTGTTTAAGTAGTCTTTTGCCTACAATATACACAGATATTTTGGGGGAAAATAAATGAATACAGAAATATATATACATAGAATGAAATATGAACGCTAATATTTAATGAATTTGTTTGAAAAAAATGTTTCCACTTCCACATAAAAACCGACACCGCCACAAAATTGTATTTGAACTATATCTTATATGAATCTACTTATCTAATATGAATGCTAGCGTTGTTTTCGTCATTCTCTCTTTATCTCCAATTTCAAGCCTGGCATACGCTCCCTGGACTTTTACCACTGCGTACACAAACACCACTGTGTACGAGCCGCAAGAACCACCACGCTAACACAGCAGAGCTAGAACTGATCGCGGAACAGCGTTTTAGAATTATCCTCGGCCACTAATTGTTCACACTCTGTGACTGCAAAAGTGTTGATAATTAATTTCAAAGAAAATGACTCACGACAGATTGAAGTTGAGTTTTGATGACCTCATCTACTGCACTCTGGATGCCGCTCAGATTAGGTGTCTGTAAACCCAGTGACACAGAGATAGAGGGAGAAGAGGGGTGATGTTGGGGGAGCAGTTATAAATAGACACAATATGTATATACCTTCTACTACCAAGAGGGGGCAGCGTAGAGCATATCTTCCGATTCAGATCGCTTGATTTAGATTACTTTATAAACCCTCCTGTTACAATTGCTCTGCTCAAGTTCTAGAACATAAAGCCCCACCTTCACCTTCATAGTTCCTGAACTTAAAGTACCTAAATAAGCCCCCGGAACTTAGACCCTGGTTCCTGCAGTGGAAACATTCCTCCAAAGGTTCCTAGAAATACCACGTGACACCAACATTGTCATTCTGCTGGCTCACAAGCCTTGTTAGAAGCAAACATCTCATTCTTATCTTAAATTATCCATTCTTCTGTGATGTCCATTTAATCAATTTTTTCTGTACAGAACAGTCACCTCACCTATATATCACCTGTATTCCACGCTGCTCACCTCAAAAGTGGTGCCCACTGTCAGTTTCTGCAACTCTGTCTGTAGGCCGCCGCAGTTCTGGCAGTCTGGGTCCTGGATGATCTGGTTGACCTCAGCTCGGACAGCGCTAACGCTAGCCTGGATGCTATTGACGCTGCGCTGTAGCTGCCCCGTGGTCCTGTTTAGTTCCTGCAAGAGATCGTCGGTCTTCCCTGCTTCTGCTCATAAACACACACACACACACACACCATGTAGCTATTAGCTAAAAAAAAGGAGCTACTCACACATGAACACACATGGGTGGAATGTACCTTGTTCCAGCAGGTCGAGAGAGTCCAGGGCCTGGTTCAATGGGCCCATGAAGCTCTGCTGAATACGTGACCCCAGCTGAGAGCCGATATCTGACACACACACACACACACACACACACACACGATGTGACAGGAAAGGGTTACACATGTATAGAGAATTAAAACATGAAAACCATTTCATTTTTTGAAAAGCAAGGAAGGCAGGGTTTCCACACCTTCTTAAACATCAAATTCAAGGACTTTTCCAGGCCCAATTCCCTCAAATTCAAGGACCCAACCCGGCATAGTTTGAGACACGGATCAAAGTGAATTACTGTTACAACACAGAGAAAGTTTATAATGAGAACTAGCAGGCTTTACAGAAGCTCACAGACAGCAATTAAAAAGAGAGAGCCTTGAGTGTTTGAACACTTCTCAATTGTGCTATAGCCTATTTACTAACGTTAAGTAAAACAAATATCAAAAGAACTTCTATTCTTTTCTATTCAGATATTACTTTCCTCAAACTCACAAACTTTCAAGGATTTCAAGGACCCGTGGAAACCCTGGGAAGGACGGCAGAGTTCATACTCACCGTCAAGGTTCTCTGTGACCTCATCCACCGTCTCGAGGCTTGTGTTCACCACACGGCTGATTTGCTGGGAACACGAACACACACACACACGCACGCACGGCGTTTCAACGTACACAACGCATCTAGGAGACTACGGACGAGGCGCATTAATCGCACGACAGACAACGGCGGGCAGTAACCGCTAACAACGCCGGAGTGATTGCATCACACACCGTGTCGCCTTGAAAGGAACGGCAGAAACCCCCCGTGGTCCACTTGAAAAGCCTCCATTTTCCCTTTGACCCTTTGATTTTTTGTTTTCGGACATATTGACACAGCAGCGCACATAGACTGCGCTTAAGCAGCGGGATTAACGGAGAGTTGGGTGGGGGGGGTGCAACACACACACACACATACACTCAAAAGCTGCCTGCAAACAGCACAACGAGGGAGAGGCTGTGTGACTCACCCTGACTGATGAGACATTGATGTGCTATTTATATAACAACAAAAAATACAACAACGGAATGCCACATCAATCAATATTGCAATCGGCTATTCAGGCAGTAGGCAAACACTATTGACACCAATGTCAAAGACCTTTCATCCCTGCATATGACAGCATGCCAGCCATTGTCACTAAGAGCTGGGGGAGATTAGAGTGGATCGCTTTGAACCGGTGAGCTCTGTTACCCGGGGCACATCGGTGACATAGATCTGGAGGTTGTCTATCACGGTGAGGACCTCTCTCTGGCCGTGGTCCACGCTGACCTTAAGGGCTTCGTTGCTTTTGAACATGCAGACGTTCCCCGCACTGTGAACACACATGCACGCACGCACACATGCACACACACACATGCCCTTTTTTAAATATGATGAGATACACACACAGTTGGAAGTCGACAAGTGTTCCCCATTCACACACTCACTCTCTCTCTCTCTCTCTCTCTTACATTAAGATGACCGTGGTGATGAACAGAGTCCAGTAAAGTGTTCTCCTGCGACAGTTGATGCTAGACGTCTGCTTCTGGTACATCTTCCCGCCACAGTTGCCACAGCAACGGCAGCATGCCAGGAAGAGACCCACCAGGGGCATCAGCACGATGTACACAACGCCGATGGCTACACACACCAAGAAGCCAGTCTCGTACTGTAACACCTGCACACACACATTTTATATTTAATATTTAGATTAATTGTTCATTAATTGTTCAGCCCTAATATATATATGACGATAGCCACCACCATGTGATTAAATGCCACAACAATACATATAATGGATAACTTATAAAGCAGTCAGCTTTAGAATAGCAGCATTTATGTCCTGGTTCCTCTGTGTTACCTAAGAGGGCCGGGTTCATTGGTCATCGGGAGGGTGTAAGTAGTTTAAGAGGCCAACACTAGAAATTGACAGTGAATTCATAGCTGCCATAAAGTCATAAAAAGCTACTCGTCTTACTGCATTCCTGGTGTCACTGTTGAAGATTGCGTTGCTGTTCTTTGTCAGCAACAGCATCAAATCTTAGAAAGAAAGAGCAAAAACATCAGCTAGTATTCTTTATATAGTAGTTCAAACACACTATAATACAGTACAGTACTGTATGTAGAATATAGATGACTGTAGTTCAAATTCTAATCAGGCTGTAGTCTAAAATAGTTGTGCTGTTTAAGTATGGTAACGTCAGCAGTGCAAACAGGCGCTACTGAGCCACAGCTTGGCGGTGGTTTCAGTGCATTTCTAAAACAAACTATAGCTATCAATGCCGACCTGATAGCTTGATAGTTTGAAAACTAACGTATTCATGTACTCAAGGCATCATTATGTGACCGGGAATGACCGATCCACTTGACGAGGGTAGCTTCAACCACAGGCGCTTTCCCCGTGCGGGTTGGCTTTCTGTCTCCATCATGAATGTTGGCAGCCATGTTGGCAGCCTCGTTGTTTGAGAAGACTGCAAACATGGCAGCCTGAGGAACACGTTTCACTGCTGCATGTCGTTGGCTCGTTTTTGACAGTTTGTCACATGATTCGAGGAGACTACGGTTTTTATTGAGAGAAAGTGACTTTCTTTTTCCCGTCATGATTTAGTCTCAGGTAGCCAGCCGGAAGCATACAGGTTACGGCCAGGCAAAGTACCAAAAAAGTAGAATTACTGTAGAAATGTTTTTCCATATGTTGTCATGTATTAAAAGACCCCAAATGAACACTGTAAGCAGACTTGATTACTATAAGCGAATTATTTAAACAGCATTTGTACAGGAATGATTCTGTCCCAAGCTTTTGATCCATATAAGCAGTTGATCACTGTAACCCTGATCACAAGGGCCTTCCAATGCAACTAGGAGGACCCACGTCGGTTGGACTTAGTTTGAACTTGTGTGTAATCTTAACCTCTTCTCAATACACTGTCAGACACCAGTTAGTGCGTCACTTAATTGTCAACAGGTCCAGTGTTGCCAGATTTAGCAGGAAACCCTACCCTCAAACTAAACAGTTAGTGACATTTGGTGTCAGCATGAAATGTGAGTAATACATGGCTAAAGTAAGGTGTGTAAATGTGTTACTTTTTTGTAAGTCGCTTTGGATAAAAGCGTCTGCCAAATGCTCTAAATGTAAATGTAAATGAAGGTCGGAACAAGATATAGCTTTTTACCTTCCATTTACATTACATTTACATTTAGAGCATTTGGCAGACGCTTTTATCCAAAGCGACTTACAAAAAGTAACACATTTGTCGAAAGAGGGAGATTGCCAGGCTACAGTAACAGTACCAGACTGTACCATCGTGTTACCATATATCGTACCACTGTACGATATATTGTTGTTTCCTGCTTTCAACGCTTATTGTAAGTCGCTTTGCATAAAAGCGTCAAATGCCAAATTCCCTAAATGTAAATGTAAATGTACAGACACACTGCAGACAACTTATTGATACGAATGAAAAACCCTTCCAACTATCCAACTGTCATGTTGAAACCACATTTAAATCAACCAACTTCCCAACAAGAACGAGAACAAGAACTCTCTAATTGTACAGCTGGAAACCTAACACTCGCATCCCACGGCCAGGCCGTAACCAAGCAACCGAAGACGCATTCACAGACAAACAGGATTTTTAGAAAGCGTTGGTGTGATTTCGGTTGACCTTAACCTGTGTACTTATATGGTTTAAGCATTTGGAGGGGAAACCAAGAGGATGTGTCCAGATATTCCAGAATGGAGATGGCCGGTCTGTGGGTCTGTGTGGCTGTCTGTGGGTCTGGCTGTCTGTTCTGTCTGCTATTTCTCTGTGTAACATGACACAATTGTCAATAACTATATGTACCGGTATACAGTTATGGAACATTACTTGCAAACCCGGCATTACCAGTTTACAGTTATGGCAATATAGTATCGGCTACATGAATTTAAGGTATGACTTTTAAGGACTTTTAAGATGACTTTAAAAGGTAATGTAGTCGTTAATATGTGTAACCAAACGTAATATCTGTAATTTTTCCAGTGGCACAGGAGCGGAAAACCAAAGGCGTGTTAGATAAATTGTGTTCTGGGAACGATAGCATTATTTACAAACCCCGGCTCACACACATAGTGTGAGTGAGTTAAAGATTGACTAGACCAGAGGCAAGCGTCACACACAACTTACTAATCAGTCATCAGTTGAATTATTTATCAACGTTATGACCATTATTGTCATTATTATTATATTACTATTATCGCCTCAAACTGAGTTTTCTGAGATTTCCAGTATGCCTTCCTTGTGTCCTAAAGTCCTTATGTTAATCTTTAGGACAGGCACGCTTGTATCCTGGTACATTTAATCACATGAACTAACCTTACATAAACACACTTAGAGACTGCGTATGAGTATGGAGCCGGCCGCCTACCTTGGGGGAAGGGACGGGGCTGAACCGTGTTGAGGAAGGACTGGACCAGAGGCGACATGAAGCCCGCTCCGGTGTCCACCACAGTGATGTCCGTGTACCCAGGCTGGCTTAAGTTCCTCTGGGGGGGCGCTGCGTTTCTACAGGGGGCATGGGGAGCAGCGGGCTGTGCCACGGCGGTCTCCAGCAGCAATAGCACCAGCGTGGCCCTCAACGCTCCAGCGCGAGGCCGGCCCCGGGGGTCCCACAGGCCCTCGCTAGGTGCCATGATGACAGCTACTGCGGGTGGGTCAGAGAACTGTTATATTGTGGTTAGACGGGCCCGATGGCATCAGAGTCACCTCGGTCCAAATGAAGCCTGAAAATAAAATAAATAATAACAACACAAGGAGAGAGTAGAGCATCTTAGCACAATGGCAAACCAAGTTACCATACAGATAAGCAACCTCATTAAATCAGACCCTGCCGAGGCACTGATAAAGAGTCTTTGCAAACCCTTTATCGTTCCCGACAGACACAAGAAGCATTTTGTACAAAGAAAGCCAGCCCACCACTTTGTTTATCCATAAATATTGACACAGCACTTTAATTACTGCGAACCTTTGGACAGGACCGGTTGTGAGGAATCTAAAAACACTGCACTGATACCACAGTGCTCATACCTACAGAACTTCTGTAATATTTTGTGCCATTTGTTCTGGGTAGATAGGATGGGTACAGACAATAAAGAACAAAAGAAATGAACCAGACAGAGACAGTAGACAGGGACACTGAGAAGTCATTGTTTGGAAAGAGAGAACGGGCCGCACCTGCCTCAGACTGCCCCATCTCAGAGTACAACACACTTGTTCTGTGATCGTTTGATTTGAACAGAGCAAATCAGAGCAGTTGGAGACAAATTAATCTACAAACTACAAATAGCAGCCAACTGCTGACACTGCTGTTGAGTGATACAATCAGCCCGAGAGTACTGGCTACAAACCTTTAACTTGAACTCCTTGTACCAACATATGGGTGTGGAAAGGACAGCAGAACACAGAAAACAAGTCCGGTAAATGGAATAAGGAAAAAAAAGGAATAAATATCTAAATGTAGGGGAATAGACGAGGAAACAAAGTTAAGAAAGGAGAGAGGAACCAGGAAAGGAGGTATTTAGTGAGGAGGTTGATCATTCACCTGTTGCTTTTGGTTTTTTTCCCTTCTTCTTCAGGAGCGGGTGTACAACCCTCCAAGACACAACAGAATCCAGTTATGTGGCTGCTTTAAGACCAGCCCCAAGTGTGTTAGCTATAGGTCCACACAGGTGTGCGCTGGTTCAACTCCTATACACACACACTTCACAAATACACATACATACATACATCTCTGCATACACTGTCATGTGGATGCCTGAAGGACTGGTTGTGCCGGGAGTAGGTACTAGATACTAGGTGGTACAGGGCAGAGGGAGGGAAAAGGGAAGGAGAGGAGAAGGAGAAAGGGAGGGTCTTGGAGCGACGTGGGAACGAGGAGGAGTGTTGGAACAGAGTAAATAATTGAAGGGAGGGTAGCCAAACAACAAAAGTAAATGGACTGCATTTATATAGCGCTTTTATCCAAAGCGCTTTACATTTGCCTCACATTCACCCATTCATACACCGACGGCGGTGTCAACCATGCAAGGTAACAACCAGCTCGTCGGGAGCAGTTAGGGTTAGGTGTCTTGCTCAGGGACACCTCGACAATTAGCTAGGCGGAGCCGGGGATCAGAACCAGCGACCTTCCGATTGCCAGATAACCGCTCTACCCCTTGAGCTACTGTCGCCATAAGTGAATTATTCCTTTGAGGTTTTTGTGTGTGTGTGTGTGCGTGTGTGTGCGTGTGCCTGCCTGCCTGCCTGCCTGCTGTGTGTGTGTGTGTGTGTGTGTGTGTGTGTGCGTGTGTGCGTGTTTGTACGTGTGTTCTGAAAATTGGGACAGATTCAAATATGTGGGAAGAAGATTTGGCTCTATCTAAAAGCATGTGAAAGCATGTTTAGCTTAACTCAAGCAACTACCCGTGGGTTCTTGTTCTTCTTACTTCACACGACACACGCATAGTTTTATTCCTTTTTTTAAGTCATACGCTATCCCAGCTTCCAAAAAAACATTATTTGACAGCATGACAGGATAGACACGTAAGTGTGTAACTAAGCTGTATACGTATGTAACTAAGCATTATGCGTTATCTGAAATGGCGAGGTCAAATGAGAGATCCTATAAACCAATACAAAAATGTGCCTTCGTGGACCTGAAGACAGTCAAGCATACATGTATTAACTTTGGAACATCACGTGAAACGTGAAATACTTATTTTACATAGGCTGGTTTTCAATGTTGAACAAGGCTGGCTTTTGTTTCTCTTCTGCCTCGCAGCAGGGTGCTGTTTTGTTTGGCTGTATGGGTATGCATTTGCATAGCAGTTGAAAACGCACATCCATAATTTCCATTTGTTAATAACAATGCATCTCACTATTATCACGTCTCTCTGAACTCCGGTTAATCGCGACAACGGCAGCTGATCAATTACGGATTGGATCTTCCGTGTCGTGGTGTCTCAGCTGCCTACTACAGTGACCACTCGTCCAATGTCCTTAATGGGTAAATGCCCATTGTAAATACCATGTCTGTCTTGACTTAATGGTACGCATTAATTATGTTCGTGTTGAATGAATTACACATCATAAATGAACTATTTAAGCTCAGCCTACTCTTCATTTCTAACTAACACGACACCTTATTATCCCCTGGTTCTGGGACCAAATGCTCCTAAAACAACACATGACATACATTATTCTTTTGTGAAAGTAGACTTGACTTTACATCTTTTACATTTCAATTGTTATTTTTTCCTGAAACAGCTCATCAACGGACCCACCGGCTCAGGCCGAACCCTTAATGCCTACCTAATAGGTGTGATTAGCGAGCCTCTTGAGAGCGCAGGTAATGTGAACTCGCGAGATCTGGCTGGTCTCACGAGGTTTGTAATTAGCTGTGTTCGGCCGTACAGTTGCCAGAGTGACTTTCCCACAGGGTTCCGTTGAAAATGTGAAATATGAAGAAACTTCTCGACAGTGAACTGTGAACTGCGAACTTCACAGCTCAAAGTGGTAGGCCATAATATATGACGCCTGTCACCTGTGTATCAGTTCCACATGGTCTGACTGTATACATACTCCCCCTATTTTCGAAGATAAAATTAAATTACGTTAAAATTAAGTTAAATCAAGAAAGCTCGAGTCAGTTGGAGTCCGGTCTGAACTTTGATTCAAGGGGTCAGGGTGGGTACAAACACAACACTGTGTTAATGAAGATGCCTGATACGGGTGCTTCAGTGAAAATTCATTTTTATTGTTACCATACATGAATCGTCAATGACAGATGCTTGGCAAAATATATAGATATATGTGTATCAAATCACACCTATGAGCGCTACCGAAACCAGCTATGGGCGCATTGTCGTTGTTTCAGCTGTGGTACAACAGCGGGAACAACATGGGTCCACGGGGATGTTATTTCGGGTGATATTTAGGTTTTTTCTTCTTTCGCTGCAAGAGCCGAAGGGTAGAATTACGAGATTAAGACGCCGATGACTGGTTTTCTAACACAATAGCCTCAACAAATCTCTCCGACGAAAACTAGTGTTGAAGCAGACGCCCACGGGCAGCTGGCCAGGTGGGAACTCGCGTATGATTGGCTGGTCTCTCGCTCTGTGTGTGTGTGTGTGTGTGTATATGTGTGTGTTATAGGGGACCCCTAGTGGTGGTGAGCTGTAGATTTCAATTAACACTGCACAATCAAAATTTATTTTGTCTTTGACAGTCTCTCCCCCCCCCC
>OMKP01043987.1:2352-16921 GCA_900302375.1 Bathygadus melanobranchus | reverse complement strand
TCTCTCTCTCTCTCTCTCTCTCTCTCTCTCTCTCTCTCTCCCTCTCACTCTCACTCCCTCTCTCTCTCTCTCTCCAAGTAATTGCTCGAGTTCACTGGTCTATGACCAATACGACGGACAGAGCCCCCCATCCCCCCTCCTCCCCCATCCCTCCTGAAACAGCTACTGGTGGGAGTGGAGGCATCCTTAACGAGATGGCATTAGCCTGTTTTAATTAACAGGCGCCAACACAACTCATTAGAGATTCAGATGAACTAGCCCATGAAGGGCCAGCATGCCACTAAACTTCCTCCACGATGAGTCATCATCATCCTCATCTTCATCATCGTCAATCTGTCATGACTGTTTTCTTCTCTCCTCTGCACACTCTTCGTTTTTGGTTTCTTGTTTCCTCCTTTTGGTCGGTGCTTCTTATGGTAGAATAGATCTGTCTGGCATCCCCAGTTATAACCAAGTTCACACAACATTAAATCACTGCTGTTCCTCCTAAAGTATAAGTATAAGACCATTAAAGTATAAGTATAATACCATTAAAGTATACGTATAAGACCATTAAAGTATAAGTATAAGACCATTAAAGTATACGTATAAGACCATTAAAGTATAAGTATAACACCATTAAAGTATAAGTATAAGACCATTAAAGTATACGTATAAGACCATTAAAGTATACGTACGTATAAGACCATTAAAGTATACGTATAAGTATAAGACCATTAAAGTATAAGTATAAGACCATTAAAGTATAAGTATAACACCATTAAAGTATAAGTATAAGACCATTAAAGTATAAGTATAAGACCATTAAAGTATACGTATAAGTATAAGACCATTAAAGTATAAGTATAAGACCATTAAAGTATAAGTATAAGACCATTAAAGTATACGTACGTATAAGACCATTAAAGTATATGTATAAGACCATTAAATTATACGTATAAGACCATTAAAGTATATGTATAAGACCATTAAAGTATATGTATAAGACCATTAAAGTATACGTATAAGACCTTATCTTGCTCAAGGATGCTTACAGGGAGTCAGGAAGTGATGGTCTAGCCGTGTGTTGCATGTTACTGTAGAGACATAAAGTAAAAAAAAACAATCCTCATGTAGGTGTGGCAGATAAATTCAGCTAAGTGATCTGCTAAGGGAATGATACCAAGCATCCGTCTCTCCTTTCCCCCCCTAAAGACACGTTTAACGGGTAATCCCAGCTGCTTATTGTAGGTACGCCACCTCGTTTTCTGTTAAAAACACATGGTTTTCCATCTCCAAGGGGCAGAGCAACCAGCGGTGCTGCTTCCCCGTTACCGTGGCGATGTGTTGACGACGCAGGGCACTAGGGGCACGTGGCCGAGGGTGAGGTGTGATGCGATGATGTAAGATCTCGGACGGCTTACGGTTCGCTGGTGGTTGTTCTTGAATGGCGAATCACGTTTGCTCCTCAATGAGGTTCGAATGGCAAAGAGAATAATCCAAAGCCAGGTGGGAAATTCATACGCGGACACAGAAGGAGCCGCGCCATTGGATGAGGACGTGTCTCTAGGCGTACGCTGTGCAGTGGAAGGTGGAATGGAGGAGACGGTCGTTCTCATGCAGGCTGTGTGTGTCTAGGAGCAAAGCCCTGGAAGTTGAGTCTTCCTCTTTGGTTTAGGCCCAATCAGACGAGCATGATATGATCAATAATGACATTACGTTTGGCATTCTTATGACATTTAGGATTTAGGATTTGATAGGATTTCAAAAGAATAGAAGTCCCTCCTTTTTACCTCTCTCTCTCTATCGATCTATCTATCTATGTATATATATCGACAGATAGATAGATATAGATCATATCACGACAATGTTTTTACACCTAAAATAAATATTTGCACTTGTTCCAAACACACATCTCGGCAGCCTTCTCTCTGTCCTTCAGAGGGAAACATGTCTCTGAATGACATGTTGACAGTGACAGTGCAGCCTGAATGGGCCGCGATCACGAAGCACTGAGTCATACTCAGTCACTGTGAGTTAAACAATCAATGGACAAATGATCAATGAAGAGAGGAAGTGTGTGTGTGTGTGAGTGCCTGTGTGTGTGTGAATGCGTGTGTGTGTGTGTGTGTGTGTTTGAATGCATGTGAGTGTGCGCGCGCAGGCATGCGTGTCCGTGTGTGACCGGAGTGTCTCTCTGATCCCTTGGTGATGCCAATGCGTTGTGTTCCCTCTCAGTGGACGATGACATCATATCGATGGCCGACTCTACCATCACGGTGGAGGACATCGAGGGGGAGCTCTTCAAAATCGAGCGGATACGCGACATCCTCGTGCGCCGTGAGTCGGAACTCAGATACATGTAAGGACTGTTTGGTTTCACGTCTCTTTTAAGGATACGTATTGAGCTCAACAATAACACTTGGAATTGTGTGTTAAGTAGCGTCGTGCATAGTTGTATGGTTCACATTTTACAGACTCAAACACACACACACACACACACACACACACACTCAAACACATGTCTAGGGAATAAAATGTCGAACTTACTAGGGTTCTGGGTTCGATCCCCAATGTCCACAGCCTAGGATGGGTGGATGGTGGATGGATGGATGATGGATGATAGGATGGATGATGGAGTGATGGATGATGGATGGATGATGGATGATAGATGATGGGTGATGGATGGATGGTGGGTGATGGATGATGATGGATAATGGATGCTGGATGATAGATGGATGATGGATGATGGATGATAGATGGATGATAGATGGATAATGGATGATGGATGATAGATGGATAATGGATGATGGATGATGGATGATAGATGGATGATAGATGGATGATGGGTGATGGATGGTATGATGGATAATGATGGATGGTTAGAGGGCGAAACAGACCCCACTGTCTTTATTTCCCTCATCATGCTATTGTGGTGCGATACACCCCGTGGTTTTCAAGCCTCTTGTTTACTCTCGTGGGAGCCGACACAGCTGTGAGTGAGTCTGACCCCTGCTGTTCTCTACCTCTTCAGCGGGGATGTGATACGCGAGTGAATCATCCCCACAGAGTCCAGCATAGAGACCCCCGGCAGTCCCTGGCGTCTCTGCCCAGACGGGGGAAAAAAGAGTTAATGTCCACCTCCATTTCCGTTGTTTTGTTTTGTTTGTTTGCTGTTTCCAGTGCTGTCTTGAACTGTTTTCCCATTGAAGCGGCCTCGCCATGGCTAACCTAATACATTTATTTTTCCAACCGACAAGACGTTGTTATCATCATGATCAATGCCATTTGCTATACTGCACTGAATGCCAATTCTGAATGACGTGAATCGCCCGAAGCATCGACCCTGCTTTGATGCAGTACTCAGGTCTAAGAGAGACCGGACCACACTCTGTACCGGCTCCGCCCACCTCTGACAGATGGCCACCTCTGGCTGTGCGGGTTCACACCGCGTCAGTGTCAGATCCTTGTCACAGATCCAAGCGTGTCCTTCACCGCACTAAAGCTGATGTCTCCCAGGCTTGTCTGCTAGGATTTGAAATGTGCTCACGTGGTTACGGGGGATTTTGTCTCGTAGCTTCTCTGTTTGTTTGCGCTTCCTCAGGATGGATGACATGCAGCTGTGTAAGGAAGTCACCAGGCTGAAGAAGGAACTGCAGGAGCTGCTCTCTGTCCCAGGTGAGACACCAGAGCTGTGTCGCCATGGTAGCCTTGCAGTGCAGGCAGGACATGTGTGGAAATAACAGGGTTCCCACGGGTCCTTGAAATTCTTGAAAGTAACGCCTGCTAGTTGTCAGTGTTGTAACAGTGATGAACCTTGGTAACATAGCGCAGTGGGAGTGATGCTCTGCAAGACATGATGTGACATGTTGCTATGATACTGAACTGTGCGTGTGCATATATCTATTGTATAAAATACATGTTTAAGGTGTGATGACTCAGACCCTTATTATGAGTACATGAGCTAGATTCCATCCCCACTGAGGAAAGTGTAAACGGCTGTTACACTGGTTCTATCCGTAGCTTTTAGCACTTGTCTCATGATGGAGGACAAACAGGGACCATCAACGAGTGCTGTCGTGTGATTGGTTGTCCAGATCAAGCCAAGTCCCCCGAGGACAAGCAGAAGGAGGAGGACCTACTCCAGCAGATCCACAAGCTGGTGGAGATGCGAGACTTCCTGGTGGACGACGTTGAGTTCGAGAGGCTGAGGTGTGACCACGTCGTCGCTTTGAAATGGACAGAGAGTGGCGTGTGGTAGCATTTAAAGGGGCCCTGTTGTACCACCGGGTGTGAGCGTGATTAGTGATCACAAGCCGTTTCAAAATTGTCATGTGACTAAAATTGTCATTGTGACATAGTGACATCACAAGTGAGAGTGTCCAACCCAGATGTATGATGGATAGATAAGCCTACGAGTTGGTACAGCCCACTGGGTAGGCTGGTAGGCTGATCTAGTGATCATACATCTGGGTGGACACTCCCACTTGTGATATCACTATGTCACAATGACAATTTTAGTCACATGACAATTTTAGTCACATGACAATTTTGAAACGGCTTGTAATGGCTAATTACACTCACACACCTGGTGGTACAACAGGGCCCCTTTAAACTAGCAGCTTAGGGGCCAATCACAACAGAACAGTGTGTGTTGGCTCCTTTCTTGTGATGTGTCTCGTCAGGTTTTTTTCTGGCACGAGCACCGCTCATCTACGAAAGACAATACGTAGCCAACACCATTGTTTGCTGGTGTGTGATTATTCAAGGGGGAACGTCAATATCCACAGCTGGTAATGACTTCTTATTTTGTCACAGAGCATTCACAAGTAAAAGTAATTTCACAACATGGTGAGTCATTCATCAACAGATGGAAAAATGACTCAACTCACTACTAAACATGCAGTGAGTAGTTTCTGTGTGGATTTACCTCCATGCAGCGTACACTAGCAAGACAAACATTCCCCGATAATCCATTCATAGTGTTTTCATAGCGCCAAATAAAGCATCAATCATACCCTGAACAGACGCCGTCCTGGGAGATTAATTTACGAAAGTGTAGTACGACAGCTCAAACTACAAGCAAGCTGACGGGGAGACAGGACGCGCTCGTGCCGTTGTTCACGAGAGAGCCGGAGAGGGAAACGAACAATCTCCACAGGTTTCCTATTGTGGTGATAATGCACTTCTACCGTTCAACAGGCCCTGCAGCGAGTCAGCCGCCACAGAGGGATCCACCGGAGCTCTGGTTAAATATGCATGACTTGTAAACATGATGAGAGGGGATTTTTCACTCAAACACGATCCGTCATGTCACGACGAAAACACACTGACTGGTGAAATATTACTGTGTATTAAATATATGTAATATTATACTAAATTGTGTTAATATACAATGTGCTGTTGTGGACACAAAGACGAACTGACCAATAAACACAAAGGGAAAGAAGGACAAGGAAGAATAAGGAAATAAACACCTCAGGCAAAACGTTAAGTGCATTTCCAATAATTGATTCCCAGTAATATGGTGGATCTTATTGGTCCTGCAGGGAAAAGGAAGAAGACAGAGAAATGGCTGATTTCCTCCAGTCCAAATTCCCCAGGAAACTAGAGAGAAAAGGTGAGTCTGTGGCGACAGGTGGTCGGTTTGCGTTCCATTACAAGTAATAATCAAGCAACAAGAAAGTCAAATTAGTATTCTGCCAGATTAACCTTTCAAATGTGTGTTTCCATCATGATGAAGACTAAGTGACCAAGTTGTGTTAAAGGGCCCCTATTTTACCACCAGCTGTGTGGGTGTGATTAGCCATTACAAGCCGTTTCAAAATTGTCACGTGACTAAAATTGTCATTGTGACATAGTGACATCACAAGTGGGAGTGGCCACCCAGCTCACGCCCGGTGGCACGAACTGTTATTCTAGAAAGAATCTAATAACCAAGAAAGAATGGTACAGTCTAACGTGTATATTTAATTGACGCCTGTATGTTGATGTGTTTTCCAGGCGCATGTCGCAGTTCAAAGCGGGCCTCGGGGAATAAGGAGCAGAGAACAACTCCCTTCGCCACCCACACGGGAATCACTCTGCTCAAAGAATGCTGCGGCTTCACCTGTTCTGTCATGTAAACACGCAGCCGAGCCCTGCGTGTGTGTGTGTGTGTGTGTGTTATAAGGTGATGGTGTGTGTAATAGTGCCCGTCCATCACTGTCATATTCCTTGTGTGTGTGCTCTGCGGTGCAGGACCACGCGAAGGTTTCGATTACACGTTTGTCTTTGTCTCTTTTATTTATTTATTATTTATTTTGACCAATACATGTGTGAAAAAACAAGACACTCTAGTGGTACTCTACGTTGAAATGTCAGCTAAAAGCTTAACTTTGCAAAGTTCCCCTCAAGAGTGGGTCGTTTGGAAGGTTGGAGAACGATGAGGTGAACACGAAGAAAGTCTCTTTTATTTGACTTAACTCGATTTAACGTCGCGCATCGAGTTGGTTAAAGTTCAGTCAGAGTTTAACAAACACATCGACATATAATCATTTCCTAAAAATACTGGGATGGATTTTGCCTCAGTGTCAACAGCATGTGTTTTGTTAACAGAATGCGCTGGGTGCAGGCGAGCTATAAATACAACGCCTGTGTGAGTGTGATCGTGTTGCCGTGCGTCCGTCTTGCAATGTGGAAAAAGGGACTTTTTCTGTTTGACTTTGTGATATTAAACCCCGCGCTACACGTCGTTTCCTTATTAAACCAAACGCAAAACTCCTTTCATCGCCCACTGCCGTCCGACGGCGTGTGAACAGCTTCACCTGCCACCCATGAATTCAGTGTCTGAAAATCCCTATCTCACATACTGTACATGCGTCTTGACACACACACACTCACGCACACTCACACGAGAGTGTGTGAGTGAAGGTGAGCCGTTGTAGCTACAGCATGCAGAGCCCTGTGCGCGCGCGACCTATTCTAAAGAACATTCTGCCACACCGACGTGGTGTGTAGCTGCCATGACAACAAGCCAAGGTATGGGGGAGTATCACAGAGATGGATCTCTCCACTGGGGGAGAGATCCAGCTGTTTTCACCACCACTCTGAGAGAACCAGCTGTTTTCATCCCTGCTCTGGAGGAAAGAACCATTTACATTACATTTAGAGCATTTGGCAGACTCTTTTATCCAAAGCGACTTACAAAAAGTAACACATTTGTCGAAAGAGGGAGACAACAATATATCGCTGAAGGTACAGTACAAGAACCAGCTGTTTTCACCAACACTCTGAGAGAACCAGCTGTCTTCATCACTACTCTGGAGGAAATAACCAGATGTTTTCACCACCAATCTGGGGGAGAGATCCAGTTTTCACCAACACACGCAAGCATGTGCATGTGAACATACATACACGCACACACACACACACACACACACTTAAATAAACAAACATACACATGTACACAGATGTGCACGGAGATGTGCACACGCACAGACTCAAACACACACAGACACAGACACACGCACAGACTCAAACACACACAGACACAGACACACACACACAGGCACAGCCACATACACACACAAACGCACACTTGTGTTGAACATATTCTATAGCTAGCTTGTCCCTCACACCTGCACATCACACCTGCTAGGTTAATGGACACCGCTGTAGCTGTGTGTGACGCACACTAACTATCAGACCAATATGATATAACATCCAAAAATACAATTAAAATACAAATAAGTCTGGGACATTTTTGTATTCCCTTTTCATTTCAGTTTTACCTCCACTTTGTAAGGTAAAAAAGGGGGCAGATCATTTGTCACGAGTAGGACTCCTTCTGTGGGTACTTTGACAGGATTAGTGTACCAGAGATACGGATCAATGGCCCTCTCACTGCACAGCCCTCCTGCTGCGGTCTCTCTCTCTCTCTCTCTCTCTCTCCCTCTCTCTCCCTCTCTCTCTCGCTGTCTCTCGTCTGCACACTGTGTCCATAGCGCCCACTAAAGAACGCCAACAACAGACTCATATCCACCATGTATCACTGTCTAATTAGACTAACGACACGTGGGAGAGCCTAATATACATATCAGTCATACATACAGAGTCATACATGTGATATCTCTACACATGAGAGATATCACATGTACACACACGTGTGGGCTAGAAGGCATGAGTGTGAAGCATTCATATTGAGTTTCGATGAACAACATATGAATGCTATAGTTTGTCTAAATAAAGGTATACCATACAAGTTGTCTAGCCACGTTTGTTTTTCCTACCTGGGAAGATGTAAATGTCAATAAAAAAAGGCGTTTAAATTGCAATTCAATGGATGTCTATACGCTCTCTCTTTAGCTATCTCTAAAGCAGGCATGGACCTGTTTGTATATATGTCACTGCTTATATTTAGTGAAAAGGTCAGGATAAAGGGCTGCTTTGTTAACCCATTATATAGGTTAAAGTGCCATAGATGGGGAATATGATGCTAGCTATTGAAGAAATTCAAAACAACAATATATGAATAATGGCTAGCTAGATAGAGATAGATGGCCACTTTATCCATCCCTGTGGGCACGTTTGGTTCAAGGCGGTCTTCTCACGTTAATCAAAGTGACATTTCGATGTGTTTAAAACAAGTAGTTCCGTTCCAAAGAGAAGGTTAAAAAACGGTGTTGTTAACAAAGACCGGGAACCACATAGTCGCGTGTGTACGCACACACGACACGCACACACACACACACACACGCACGCACGCACGCACACACACACACACACACATACGTTAATGTTCACCTGATGTTTACCAGCCTTTCATTCCTCGGTTTCATAGCAACCTGGACGGATGTAATATTAGTAATAACAGTAATAATAGGCCTAATATTAAGCAGAGTAGACTCATGGTTGTATGGTGATGGACAAGGATTCCTACTCTAAGTCCATTTCATAGATGTTTTTTTCTAATATGAATTACATGAATGACGTTTGTTGAATGTAATAAGTGACACTACCTTTATATATATATATATATAACATGAGTTTATTATGATGATTTCTTACATTTACCATGATGTCTGTCGCGCTACACTCCTAACCATCCTAGGACAGGTTCATCTTTCTGCGTTCCTTCTCAAGGTTTCTTCTGTGATCATCTTTATCTATCCGTATTAGGGCTGTAGTGTGTAAAAAGGCCTGCAGATGTCGCCGATGCTCTCTGTGTCTCTGGGCCACAGCTCAGCGCAGATGCAAAATCTTACGCCAACCTAATGACGGTGTTAATGACGGAGTAGGGGTAAGACGACAGGTAAGATGGCCTGTGAAGCCCTGTGAGACTGTAACTGTGATTAAGTGTGATACAAACATAACATAAGAAAAGAGCATTAACTGAAATAATGTGACACTAACTTAAACCCAGTCAGTCAAAATGTGTCTTTGTAGTATCATTTTCCTTGTATTAATTAATTGTAGTACAGTTTTATATGTCGGAACTAAATCAAAACAAACTATCCTGTAGGATACTAGAGTTTTCTGACATAGCCAAACATGTCTTCACTTATTCGTATCATTTGTTATTAGAAAAAGCAATTAGGGCCAATGACAACAGAGTAAAATAGCATATTGTATTCTGATTATCCTCCTTAGTAGGAACATTATAGCCCGGAGAATATCAATTTTGGCGTCTAAGCAGCATTTGTGACAGACGGGTCTGGAATAGCAATTTCCGGGGTTCACTGTGAAAGGAAAATATGCTTTGGCCCCATTGCAGATATGAAACAGATACCATCAGAGTGTACCGCAGCAAACCTAATATTGTGCTTGGGTTCCACATATACAACAGTGTCAACCCATTTGATGGACAGTACTAATGATATTCTATCGTAATAGCATGTTCCTGGTTGAATCCTTTCATCCAGGGAGAGCAAACGGTGTGTGAATCTGCTTTTGTACCCACATAGGCCTCGCAATGCTGGGTTGTGTCATCTCCACTGGGGTAAGCCCTGAACAAAGACAGGAGCTGCTGTATTTTTTCATGTATCTCAGACACACACATTTATACGGTGCAATATTAAGTGTCTCCATTTATTCAAGTTTAGATAGATTGTCTTCGAAATATTCCAACTCAATGCATTTGTTTTTATTGTGGTAGACAATAGTTTTTTGGTTGATAGGCTAGCCCTAGACAGTGTGTTAAACAGTCATGAATGATTACCATGAAATATGAACCTTATTGTTCATCCAGGTATAGCTTGAAATAATGTTGAAATAATTAATTGAGAAATGTGTTTCTTGATCTAGAATAGGTCTATACAAAAAAACCTTCATCGGAATATTTTATAAGCATTATGCAATGTGATATGAAATGAAACAGCTCCCCCGTGTGGCAGAAAGATATGCGTGCCGCACTATTTATGGCGGTCTATGGGTGTGAAAAAGATTTAACGCTACAATGTAATGCAAATTATACACTATGATTTACTAAATTAATAAGATGGAGTGAATGCACACTCTCTTGATGTGGTTTAAACCTATTAGGTAGTGTTTAAATTGTAAATCAGAGAGGCTTCTGATCGGTTGTATTGACATGCCTTTGTTTTCCCAAAACTCAACGTGTCATGTATGAGCAACTTTCTGTCAATAAACTCTGTACAATACTTCCATTTGCGAACGCTCCACGTACTTCACTGACACTTTAATGGGAATAAAAGAATGACAGAACAGATAACTAATAATATTACACAAAATGTACAGATTTTGACGTGCCAAAGGAGGTGCCGGATCCAATCAAATAGGTGCCCATATCATGTTCGGGCACAAATTAAGCCCTGCGTATTAGGCTACATATAAACATGCGCACAATTATGCAAAAAAAAAGGTTTTAATGATGTACGCCCATGTTTGAATCAAAGTTCATAATACTGGGTGGAACCGCTAAGAATGACGTCACGGTGCGTCGTACTGTCCCTTTAAGAGATGACGCAATCCAGTTCAACTGGTGCTCCGGGTCTGCCGTGTGTGAGCGGACTCTGAATCAAGCCCGTCTATTGTCGGGGTCGGGGACGCTGGCGCTTGTCGGGCCGTGCCGGTGTGTGTACGGTCAATGGTGCGACGCAAAAGATGGAGTTTTTAATAGGGAATCTGTTTAGCACGCCGATTGGCACGAGAATCGGTAAGCAACCTGAACCCGCATCAGAGCATTATGTTATCTTTTGCCGTATTGCCGTGTGGATTGCACCTTCCAGCATGCACGATTTTCATCCACCCAGTTAGCCGGAGTCGCATTTAGTAAAGAAAAAATGGGGTAACGCTATGAGACGAGCTTTTAACTGCATTGACAACCGAGACGGGTTAAACGTAGGGCTATATATGTTGAAGATTGACAGACGCTGGTTAATTGCTTGACTGATGCTTTCAGTACACAATAGCACCACTGATTGGGCGGGACTGACTTCCTTAATCCCCAAGTTGATTGGTTGTAAATCTCGAACGAAAGTTGCAGACATCCTGATGACTCAAATTTGGGTCATGAAGGGTAGACGCTAGTCCATCAAACAACGAATATTAATCCCTGCCTCCCGTGTAATGAAAGCTGCCAGTGGAAACGATAGGCCTACATTGCCTCTAATATGTCATAGTAATACCATTAAGAAAACACTGAATGATGTGACACGTACTCCATGTAAGCCTCATTCTTTAGATTTCACTGTCACTCACCTTGTATGCTGTGTTTGCGTATGGTTTACGGCCCCACAGAGCATGCAACCAGCTCCAGTCTGCAGTCAGAAGACTGGGCACTCAACATGGAGATCTGTGACCTCGTTAACAACTCGGATGAAGGGTGAGTGGTGTTTCTCCAAATGATGCTAGGTCTGGGCTTTGCGGGTTGCCTTCAGGGTCCGTTAGCTAATAGCTTAGGATGCTGAAATAGGTGTTGTCTGTGAATCTGGCCCCACAGGCCCAGAGATGCTGTCAAAGCAATAAGGAAACGGATTGTGGGAAACAAGAATTTCAAGGAGGTTATGTACACACTAACGGTGAGCATTAATATCATAATAATAATAATAATAGTCTCCTCCCTCCTTTCTGTATGTTATTGTTATTATGCTGTAAGTATGACCTACTGTCTCTTCCAGATTGTTGAATGTGGTTAAACACACTGTTTATGGACTGTGAACATTTCGCTCCAGTAAACCCCGATTGGTTCATCATTCTTCTCATTTAAAACCTGATTGGTTTGTCTTTCGCTCCTGTAAATCCTATTGGTCGATCATTCCTCTTCCATTAAATGTTATTGGTTGACATTTTGTTCACATAAGCCCTATCGGTTTGCCCTACTACGTCCTTCTCTCTGACCTCCATGTTGGACCCAGGTTCTGGAGGCGTGTGTGAAGAACTGTGGCCACAAGTTCCACATGCTGGTGTCCACGCGCGAGTTCATCGAGGGGGTTCTGGTCCGGTCCATCATACCCAAGAACAACCCTCCGCTGGTACTGCATGACCGAGTGCTCAGCCTCATACAGGTGAGTCACAGAATAACATTGTCATTATTACCTAATTACATAACGTCATATTATCATGATTATTCTCATGTTAGGTGGTTTTGCTGTTCACAGGGGGAAAAACAACTCAATAAAGCGCTCCAAGCATATATTTAATATATATATTATATATAATAATGCATGTTGTAATGGTTCTAGTAATAATAATGTCATCATTTGTCAGTTGTGTGTGTGTGAGTCAAGCAGTTATTGACTCGTGTTTTAGCAGAATGTACGCCTTCTATAAGTAGACAGCCAGTACATTAAGTTTACATTAAGTCATTTAGCTTTTAGCAGATGCTTACGTAAGCTGCATAAGCAAGTTGTTTTCTAACAAGCAACTAGAAACTAGTGCAGAGTAGCTATAGGAATCAGAGAATATGAGGTTAGTCAATTGTAGCCGGTCTGTACATCAGTGGTATTAAAGTGCATAGTGATTAAATCTCTGAGGTGCAGCACATATCAATAGAGTTAAAGTACGGTCCTTATTCTACACGGGCACAACGTTCTCAGAAGAGCTGGGACTGGTCAGGTGTTGTTGTTCAGAAGGACGAGGCGGCAGACAGGATTCCAGTATCAACAGCACCGTTCTGCGTTTGCTTTTCACCTCGTGACCTTGTGATTTCACTACTGCCACGACGACATTCCCGGGCGAAGGCGTGGGCCGACGCGTTCCGCAGCTCGCCCGACCTGACGGGGGTGGTGTCGGTGTACGAGGATCTGCGGAGAAAAGGCCTCGACTTCCCCGTGGTGCATCTGGACGGCTACTCGACTACCAACCCCATCGCGAGCAAGGTGACCCGAGCCCGACGGAGTCCACCATTAAGATATTACAGAGTCACATGTTATAGAGACACCATGAGATGGAGTGCTTGCTTTTAACTGTTATCTGATATGCATATTTAATAATTTGATTTGATCCTTTTGGGACTCGATTGGCTCGTGCAAACGCAGATCAAAACGATGATGTGGAAATCAGATGAATGAGAGAGAGTCTTTTAGTTTTTTTCCGTCCCATGGTGTCTTTAATGCATGTCACTGGGGTGCACTGTCTTGTTTTGGTCCTCGGGTTCTCTTCCTGTTTCACTATTCTGGTAACTCTGTGCTTTGCTTAGCAGAGCTTACCTGTGAATGGGGCTCTGTCTATACCCCCACACCCCAAACCTCCCCCTAACCCGCCCGAGTCTAAGGAGGAAAACAATGTCTTCAACCCCAATAAGGTGATGGCTGCTTTCAGGTCACGCTAGACATTAGAGTTTTGATGCATGATGAAACAGCATTCCAGTTTACTTACGGATGATTTTGAAGGCCGATTGAACCTTCAGCTCTTTCTCAGTGGTTTGATTTCTTTCTTTGCACGATTGTGGTTTTTCTTTTTGGTTTGCAGTTTTTCTTGCAGTTATCCAAAAGGTATGTCGTGGTTTGGCACGAGCGTAACATTGCTATGTACCTTTTCACTATACATTTTGGTGACCTAGGTGATGAAGCTGAAGGCCGACATGGACGTGGTGCAGAGCAACCTAACTGTCATGGCCGACATGATGAGTCAGCTGGATCCGGTCACCGCCAAGCACGCAGACGTTGAAATGCTTCAGGTAAAACATTACCGTTTCTGTGTTAATCACTAAGATCTCTGGAATGGGGCGAGGAACTCTCTGTTCCTCGCCCCATTCCAGAGATGTTAGTATCGTTGCCTGACCTCAAATTTGAATGTGATCGAGCGAACTGCTCGGATAAGTTGTGTTTGCTAACTTGCCGCGATATGGCCACTGCTGCTGATTTAAGGTTAGGGTGGCGCTCCCTCACGCCACTGGCTTCCCCCCTGTTTGTATGTACCTTAGCTGTGTGTTTGCGGTGCTGTGTGTGCGTCAGCAGCAGTTGTACCTGGTGTGCAAGGCCATGCAGGACCGCCTTGTGGAGCTGGTTCCCAGACTCAGCGAAGAGAAGCTGATCGAGGAGCTGCTGGCTGCCAACGATGAGATGAACACCACCTTTATCCGTTACCAGAGGTATAATATTATATATACCACAACATTGGGGAAAAAAGATCTTTTTATTTTATATAC
>OMKP01043931.1:2838-26003 GCA_900302375.1 Bathygadus melanobranchus | reverse complement strand
TATCCTGTTGCTGCTTTGCATTTAACATGTATAGCCAGTAGTGCAGCCATGGGACGCTGTTAGAAGCCTAAATGTTAATAGTTAACAGTAAAATAGTTTCCTTTAGTGTGTATGTGTGTATGTGTGTATGTGTGTGTATGTGTGTGTGTGTGTGTGTGTATGTGTGCGTGTGTGTGCATGTATGTGTGTGTGTATGCGTGTATGTCTGCATGTGTGTGTGTATGTATGTGTGCATGTGTGTGTGTGTGTGTGTGTATGTGTGTGTATGTGCTACCTGTCGGGGTCTCTGTCAGGCTGCTGGTGGACCTACGTCCCCGGCGTGTCAGGAAGCGATCGCTGACCTTCTTGGCCTGCTCCAGCAGGTCCAGGTTCTTCTGCCGCTCCTCCTCGGACAGCTGGGGCTCCTGCAACGCATCTTTCACCAGGTCAATCACCTGACCTGCACTGTCTGAGGACACGGATGCACACACACACACACACACACACACTGTTCAAGCTTTGATTTTTCTATTCCCAGTGTCTCACAAGAACACAGTAGGCAGTTTTATTAGCACCGTTGAGTTAATCTAAGTTTAATCCCTGTGACTCGTTGAAAATCAGTGCGACACCATGCAGAGGACGATGTGTCTCCTTACCCATGGTGGTAATCGGCGTCCCAGAGGGGGAGTTTCTGGACATGCGACTTCGTGGACTGTGTGGTCTGCAAGACAAGCAGAAAAAAAACAAATAGAAACTCTCACTTTCCAAAATACTTGGTGAACGGCGTCAGCAGTTGTGTTTGAGCAGGAATACCTGCCGTGGTCCAGCGGGCGTCCCTCCAGCTGCACCACAGTGGCCTGCTGTGGGAAGACAATGGTGGGTGCCGTCATGACAACAGCTTGGCTCTCCCCTGCCACGTACTGCGCGCAGGACTGAAACAAGACACAAACATGGTGCACGGGGACGTCAAATACAAGGTGGCCCAAGGAGTATCACTACATTATGTAACGCTGTTTGAAGCTGACACACCGTGGTGGTCCTCGCGGAGGCCTAGACCCTATAAAAGGCTTTTATACAAAACATTTACAGTGAGTCATGCTATGCTACACAGCAAGCAATTGGTAAACGAAACAAAAAACACATGTTTCAGCCTCTCTCTGGCCACTACACAGTCAAATAAAGTAGCATTGATTAACAGGTTCTAGAAATGAAGGCACAGTTTAGAGTTGAATTTCCCTTGAACGATACTCCAAATAGGTAATCTACCTGGAGACACTGCCACTCACATTAAAGTATGCAGTGTTTGTAGGAAATGTAAACTGTAACTTGCAATCCCTGCCGATCATGAAAGAGGACTGAGGCAAACAAAGAGACGTTTAACAACTGTTATCAAACAGTGCCTCGATAGGAGCTCGTCAAAGAGCTCTGTCAAGATGTACTACCTACTGGCCTAGGGAAGACCCTGTAAAAGGAATACCACCACCGGTAAAAGCCTCAGAAAAGCTGTGTTTCTCTGTAAAACCAAACAGTCACGTTTATACTCCTGACCCGCCAGATTAGATTAGAGTGCTTCTTCATTACATTCTGTTGAGATATTATCGAGGCGTTTTTTGGTGTTTACATGGGACTGCAGCAGAAGGCATCGTTCTCCAAGCGCAGGATAACTCAGCTGGCAGGGCTAGACAGACAGGTCCTTCCACTGTAAATTATGTCATGTAAATACTGTCTTGCTGCCCTCATTTCAACCCTCTAAGCGTGCAACCCTGGAACTGACCCCTCAGAATCTGCAGCACACTTTTATAATAGGAAGAGAGAACATGACGCTCCGTTTTAATTGAGGCATGATTAATTGAATAGTTACAGTTCTGAAACAGGAAGGGCTTTGTATGAGACTGAACTGGCTCCTTTTCTGGATAACACAGTCCAACAACAACAACAACAACAACAGTGTTAGAAAAGCTAATATACTAAATAAACTACAACTACTACTAATAATAATATACTAAACTTCTCTGCCAAGTGGTACACAATGCAAAATGTACAAAATATGTGCACCTCTCTCTCTCTCTCTCTCTCTCTCTCTCACTCTCTCTCTTGTGTGTTCATGTAAGAGACGAGTCAGATGGAGAATGAAGAGAAGGAGGGTAACTTACTGTGCTGGGCGAGCTAGAGGAGCTGTCCACCTCTTCTGGGGAATCCTCCTCTTCCTCGGGGAGGGTGGGCATGGTGGGCAGCTGTGGCGGCCGGGAGCGGGTGTGGGGGAAGATAAAGGGTGTCTCAGTGGCAGCGGGAGCTTCACAGGACTCGCTCAGTCCAATACCAGATCCAACAGGTCCCTCCTCTTCCTCCTGCTGCTGCTGCTGCTGCCGCACATAAACACACACACACACACATACACACACAAGTACACATATACATACGTGCGAGCACACACACACACACACACACACAAAGCGACTTAAAATAATTTTCGAAAGAGTGAAAAAACTATATATCGCTGATGTTACAGTACAATTTTAATAAAACAAGTTTCAAGCTCATAATTGCTAGGTTGGCCCCTTGCTGGTAAACAGCAAGATAGCCACGATAAGATGCTACACAATGCTGAGTACTATTTTAAGTGCCAGGACATAGGAATATACAAGATTCTACACTGAGTACTATTTTAAGTGCCAGGATGTACTAACATACAAGTAAGTGCTAGGGATCCAAAGATGGGATTGGATTCAAGCCCTGGTTGGTAAGTGGGTTAGGGAGGAGAGGTGGTGGGGGTAAGGAGGGAAGATATGCAGAGTCCAGGTGAACTCTGGTGAGACTTGAGTCTCCTGCAGAAGCTGGTGAGCGACTCTGCTGTCCTGACGATCTATCGATCAGGTGATCATTCCACCTCTCCAAAACAGAGATGGGTTGTGACATGGAGAAGCAACATTTGCTTGCTCTTATCGATGGTGGTACCAGCCGGCCAGCTGATGTAGTTGAGCAGAGCACTTGAGCTGGGGCTTGAGCACACACGCACAAGCACACACAAAGGAAGTTTCAAAGGAGAATCAAGTATTAGATTTATCAGCAAATTCTACTGTCCATGTTTTCCAAAACAATAATTACAAAACAATAGTGAAAAATGTGTCAACTGCAGATAAGTACAGTTATCCACGAATTGTATCCTATAACCAAGTATGAATACAGCTGGATTTTGTTCTATTTAAAGACACTTAATTTCTGCATATCGCAACATTTTAATATAATTAATGAATATGTGATTGTGAATTCAAAATGAAAAGAGCTAGGGATCTAACAAAAGGCTCATGGAGACAAATCCTAAAATGGAGTTCCTAAGTTAAGTCGTAACTCTGGCATGAAAAATGTCAGTGACCTGAGATGGATCAAAAATGTGATTTATGGGCTTTCCTTTTTAAGAATCGGTGTATATAAACACAACAGAGGCCGTGTTCATTTAGCATGTCAGGGTGACATTACTCAAACCTCCCTGCTGATAGGCTACAGCAAGTGTCACATGACGTAGTAGCTTGTGTTAAAGGGGAACGAATAATGACTTTGAATAAAGAGCTTGAGTGAGTTACATTAACATTACATTTAGGGCATGTAGCAGACGCTTTTGTCCAAAGCGACTTACAAAAAGTACATTTGTCGAAAGAGTGAAACAACAATATATCACTGACGGTACAGTAAGATTTGAATAGTTTCAAGCACAATGCTAAGTACTATTTTTAAGTGCCAGGACATATGAACATACAAGTGAGTGCTAGGGATCCAAGAGGGGATGGGATGCGAACCCTGCTTAGGGTAAGAGGGAGTGGGTTAGGGAGGAGAGGTGTTGGGAAGTGGGTTAGGGAGGAGAGGGGAGAGGTGGTGGGGGGTAAAGGAGGGAAGCTATGTAGGGTCTAGGACTCTGAACACGACGTTGACGACATTCAAGGCGAGCTTAATAAGCGTTAGGTGTGATGGCTTTTCACTCGGAGCTACAGAAGTGACTCACCACTTTGTTGACTTTTACGCAAGTAACCAGCAAGCTGTATTTAGCCGTGTAGAATAGAGCTGTTTTTTTTTTAGCATGCTGAACCTCTGTTTAAGATCAAATGTGGCCTTGGACCCTCTATTAAGGAACATACTGGCATACCGATGTGAAACATATCATGTTCCTTCTAATCTGCCTTTAGGCATATATTAAATATGCTGGGAAAATATTTTCAAGATTTCAGTGCCAGGAATAAATTATCAGGCATAATAAAATCAAGCAGCAAAGGCAGCTAAATTAGGTAACACACGACAATCCCTTGAGTCAAGAAAAGCTAAATATTTATGTGATTTCCCAAGTTATTTTTAAGACGTCCTCACACACAAGCAACCTTGAGCTTTACATTCTGACTATTCTTCTTTAAGTAGGCTTGCAAGAAACCACTTCAGACCAAAATGAAGGACTGAAGATATGATGCTTGGTGTTTTTACTAATTACTAATAGGCTATTCTTCATTGGGATGTTGCCATTTCCACCCAAACATGGCTGAGCGGGATGTGAGAGTGTGACAATGTAAACACAGGGGAGTCTGCTCAGACTCACGGCTCGGATCCAGTCAGCTCTCTATGCTCCTTTTATTCTAAACACTCTTTTACACACAGAGTAGAGAGTGACTTCAATGCATTGTGGTTGTAATACGCTGCTGGCTAAACGCCAAAATAACGTAGCACACGAAGTGAAATGGGAATTAAAGAAAGCATTTCACTCACAGCTGGTTCATGGTAAAATACTCGACAGACTTGGTGCATCATGAATAGAGTAGACATGATCAAAATAAAGGTCAGACATCAAAGTTACTCCGACCGTTCACATTTGCCAATGGTGAGATCAGGATTGTGTGAAGTTCAAATGAATAAAGATTAGCATGGGCTAGCATCTTGAGTATGAAATAAACCCTTTCTCCCACAAGCCATGCTGTATGCAAGTGCTTTTTATATATCTCTGGGTTAGTAACGTGTGTCTAAAACACCATACTGTAACCTGGCAGTTATCCCACTCTGACTAGTGATGGGTTGTTTGTGAACGATTTGGCTCAGGTGAACTACGGGAGCCAAGTCACTGCTCTGAAGAGCCGAAAGAGAAGTTTTATAGTTTTCACATATATAGCAGTAACGTATGGGAAAGACAGTGGTCGCATAAACAATGGACCTAGCATATCATTAAGTTGAAGGTTGTAAAGTGGTTGATACACAACCACTTTACAATCATGGCTGTTTTTTCAGTGCTCCCATACGTTTTATATATAATTCACATACATTGTCAAAATAAATTAACAATGTACAAGATTGTTGGCCTGCTCGAATACACTTTGAATAACACTAACTGTATTATGTAAATGTGATATAACATGTCAGGGTCATCTTTAGACATTGCCGTGCAATCTTGATCTCTAAGTGAGTCACAGGTTCAACTGGAGGGAGAGGAAGCAGACTGTTTAATCCTGCTCATCCATCTTCCAGTGGAGTACAGTTTGCATCTGGTCAGAAGAGAGCTGCGCTGTATGCTAACTATTCAGCTCCAGCCTGCAAATGATCCTCTGTTGTTGCAAACAGGCGCTTTATTCTTTTTCTTAATTTACATATATATTTACATTTGGCAGGTGCTTTTGTCCAAAGCGACTCTTTCAACAAGTACATTTGTTGAAAGAGTGAAACAACAATATAGGTATTGTTGATGGTACAGTAAGATTTGGATAAAACAAGTTTCAAGCACTCACACAATAATTGCTAGGTTGACCCCTTGCTGGTAAAACAGCAAGATATCCAGGATAAGATGCTTAATGAATAATTCATAGTTTTATTAAGTGCTGTTAATCATTGAAAGGTGAACCAGTAGAATTTGAATTGGATTGTCTCTTTTTTTCCATAAAAAGGAAAAGCTGAATAATCCACAACAGCAAGCTTTTGCTGTTTGCTGAATTTCAACCGGGTCTAAGTGTGTACAATACATGCACATTCAATACATCACTGCTATATGGTCATTCCAAAAATAGCAACGCAGAGGCAGTAAGGTGCAAAGCTGCCGGGCCGTGGGACAGAGAGATAACAATTGCAGCGTAATTTAATCTCTCTGATGACTTCCTGTTGAGGAACATCACAGAACACACGTCTGCAACGCTGGTCACAACATGGGGGGCGCTCCCTGGGCTGTTCTAACCAAGACAAGACCACCCCCCCCTTCCCCAGACCTTGGGGGACATAACAGTTACCCCAGCCACGTCCTGCTGTCTGTCATGAGAGAAAGCAGTGGCCGTCCTCCTCCCTCCTCTGTTATATAAGACTATTCTCTCTATTCTCTCTCATACACTCTCTCTTGCTCTCTCTCTCTCTCTCTCTCTCTCTCTTTCTCTTGTGCCAGATTTGTTTAACATTTGCTTGTGTCAAGATGAAGGAGCGCAAGGCAACAGAGGAAGTGGTCATTTTAAAGCCACAGCGGGAGAGAACAGGAAAGAGAGGACGTGTGAAAAACAAGAGGGATAAACAAGGGGAACGTGACAGGAGAGGAGAACTATTCCATCAACTGTTCAATATGGAGCTGTTAAATACTGTAGCCAAGACTACAATAGTAGTTACAGAAGATAAACTATTACATTCTGGCAAAGCCATGGCAGTAGACAAATATAAACAATGATCAAATCAGTATTCCCATCCCAAATAAGGCTGCTACTGATTTAGGCTTTCAGGCATAAATTGCACCACATCGGTTTCAAGTCAACTCAACTCAAATACACAAGTCCTGAATCGTCTGTCTTCCTGCAAAGGTTGAACTCTTAGTTATGTTGATGTCATTGTTTTGTTGTTGCACACAGCAGTGTTATTGCTGTCTGTTTGCAAAAGAATCAACAGAATGACTAGTTCAGCCTGCATCTCACATTGGCAGCATGTGTCAAACACCAATAGTCATTGAAACAAATAAACACATCTCTACCTGAGTTCTCCACAACTGTTGAAGGAATGCCGATTTCTGCTGACTTCCCTCACATTATCTTCCCACAGTCAAACTGTCATTCTCCGGCTTTTACACAGAAAACTGTGCTCCTCTCAGACTTCTCCTTCCCCTCTGCTCTCCCTCTCGCTCTTTTTTTCTACATCAGCCTCTCTTTCACTCCTGGGAGCTTTGACCATTTAAGGAGAAGGCTTGGTATGCCTTGTTCAGCTGCTGTGAGGGCCTGTGTGTGTTTGTGCGTGTGTGTGTATTTTCAGTGTGGTTTCATAGAGCCATGACCATCTCTCGAAAGAAGCTATAACCTGGTGATGTTGCTATGTTGCTTCTGTTGAGACGATCTTGTTTTTGTTGTCACTGAGAGAGAGAGACAGAGAGAGAGAGAGAGAGAGAGAGTGTGTGTGTGTGTGTGTGTGTGTGTGTGCGTGTGTATACATGGTGTGTCCACTCAAGTATTTGTGTAATAGCATATTTCTAATGTCTTGATATTATGCTCATGTACTAGCTCATGTAGCTTGCCTGATCCTTTGAACAAATTTTCTAGACCATGCTAAACACAGTTTCTGTGTCACATTTTCAAATGCTATAACCATAATTATTGTATGGATGAATGAAATGTTAAATCAATTTAAAAGGACAATAAAAACAAACCCAACTAATGTCTTACTTTGTGTATGAAGCCCAGATAAAAAAAGGAGATACCAAAAAAAGCAATGAATGATATGTCTCTTATATTACTTATCTCCTGTTTATAGAATTAGAAGGAAACATGTATGGTATACATCTTTTAAGGAAAAATATTTGATACAAAACAAGACGACAGGTGGGACAGGCTGAGAGTTAGTTAGTACACTGTCTATCTCTCTGTGTAGCAGTGGACTATAGACGTTCACAATAACAACACGACAATACAGTGACGACAAAGCAGTCTTACCACGTCGTTGCTCTCTTGTGTGTGTCTCTCTTCTGTGTCACCTGCTGGGACCAGAGCAGAGACAGGAAGACGTGTTGATTTGCATTGAACAGGAACGGCCTTGCCATGCAAATTGTGGTAAAAGAAATAAAAGTTTGCAGCTCAGTGTGGTGGAGGCTAGCGCCATGGCCATCATCTCATTGGTCGGTTGGGCTGCTGGTGGTGTTTCAGGAAGTACCCCACCCCCACCCCACCTCTATAACTAAGGGCAACAATAACCTGGCAACCATGTATTAAACATGCAGAGCTTGAAAGCTCCTCAAGCCTCAAGGAAGGGCTATTGTTTCAGCCATAGTGCTATGGGGAAGGCTAGTGTTTCTGTGATTTAATGAACCATGAATGTGTATCATGGACGCCTGTCAATAATATTCACCATTATTTAGAGCACCAAAACAGCTGTTAGGATGCTATTTTAATTGGTTTTACATTGTTATATTGCAACGTCCTGCAGCTCACACCATTGGGATATCTGTTATGTTAATGTTATAGTTAAGCTATAACGAAAGTATATCAGTTATGTGTTGAATACACAGATGAAACATTTATAGACTGCCTTAAAACATAACAATACATTTGATCTAAAAACAAAAGCATAGCTCATTTATGTGTGGTTGAAAATACAATCTCCTTGTTATTGTCCTTATCATCCTGTTATACTATCATAAATTAATATTTCCTTCTTCCCCTTTCTGTACCGGCTGCTTTGAATAATGTAAATATTTGGGTCTATTTTCAGACTTCCTTGGAGATTGCAATAAAAAAGGAAGTGATTTAAACTTAGTTTTCCCCCCAAAACACACAGAGGAGGCTTAGAGCGGCTCCATCCCATGAGACTCTGAACACAAATAAACCAGCAGAGGCAATGAATGTTATGTTATCCAATGTCTTCTTCTGTGGTTTATTCGCTATAGGCGCCTCACCTGATGTTATTGTCATACTATTTGTGAGTGGCTGCGACTGCTCAATGACTTCTGGAAGCACAGGAGGAGAAGGAGGCGGAGGGGGACTGGCGACAGGGTGTATATGTGTTGGTCCTGCGTCAGTGTTCACTGTGGAATCATCCACTATTGATACAAGGCATGGTGACTCTATGGGACCAGGTGGCTGTGAGGAGGTAGACACACACAGAAAACACATCACAACACAGTCCAGTCGTTATTATCAGTGTTAAAGGCTTGTTTCATTTCCTATAATGACGGCTTATAATGACGGCTATATTTGTATTGGTTTATAATCCTGCATAACATTTACTTTTAAATACATCCACACCTGTCACATAACACCCACCGCAAATGTATTGGTGGATTAAATATTGACCTAATACCACAGCGTTGATCTTCATCCTGATTGGTCAATAACGTTCAAAGGGTGTGGATTATATTTCAGTAACAGGAGACCTCTGCCTTTTAACAGTTCCAAAATCATTCCACATTATTATTATTGAGAAACATCACAATTATGTCGTTTTACATAATGAAACAAATGTAACTTTGGGAATTAACCCTCACATATCCATTCACCATATCCATACATACCAATCTGTTGCCAAAATGATATCATCCAAAAGATACAATCTAGCTAACTCTGAAGGAAATGGAAATATGATCATAATAATGGTAAATGGACTGCATTTATATAGCGCTTTTATCCAAAGCGCTTTACATTTGCCTCACATTCACCCATTCATACACCGACGGCGGTGTCAACCATGCAAGGTAACAACCAGCTCGTCGGGAGCAGTTAGGGTTAGGTGTCTTGCTCAGGGACACCTCGACAATTAGCTAGGCGGAGCCGGTGATCGAACCAGCGACCTTCCGGTTGCCAGACAACCGCTCTACCCCCTGAGCCTCGCCATGGGGCCCTAACCCTAACCCTAACCCTAATAATAACATTTGTTGTCGGCAGCAACCTACCGTCTCGTCTCGGTCCCCTTCCAAGACCCTGGCCTCCAGAGCACTCAGCTGGTGGTCCGTCTCTGCTGCCCTCCCCAAGGCTTCCTTCACCTTCTGGGCGATGCTCTCCATCCTCTCCGTTACCAGGCTGACTCGCAGCTCGCTCTGCCTCACCACCTCCGCCGTCTCCAGGGCTCCGCTGATCATAGCCTCCATCCTCCTCAGGCTGGACAGCAGTCCTTCAGCGGTGAGCCCTGGACCTCCACCTTCCTCCCGCTGCGCGGCGTCTCTGCTAGCGTTATCCACATCCAAGTCCGTGCCGACGGCAGCGTCCTTCACCTCCTTGGCCGCTGCCTGGCACTGCACCGGCGGTGCCTCTGTTACGCTCTCTGTCTCAGTGTTGGTCTCCCTGTCTGTCGTGTGAAGGACCGGCTGTGGCGTCTTTGCCTGCGTCGCTTCACACTCGATCGCTCGCTCTCGCTCCGCCTTCAAAGTGGCCTGCAGGTGGCCGAGCTGCTCCTTCATTTCACCGATGGTCCTTTCGGCCCACTGGAGCTTGGCCTGTGTCTTGCACAGGGCCTGGCACGAATGGCTGTCCTCATCCCTGGTTGCCCTGGCCTTGGTGCCCTCTGCGTTCAAGGCTTTCCACCAGTTCACCACAGCCACCTTCCTGGCTTCTGGAGGAGCCGGGGCCGCGCTCTGACTGCGCTGCTTAGGCTTGGTCTGGTTCTGCCCCAGATCCTCCACCTTGTCCCCTTTGTCCTCCCACGCAGACTTCGGCAGCTCCAGTTCCCGCAGCCTGCAAACCACCCGCTTAGCTTTATAAACAAGCCCTTTACACATTGTTATGTCTAAAATCAACAAGGGGGCTCCTAAAACTGCACTTACCCCTCACAGCCACTTCAAAAGCACAAGACAGTAACTGGTATGGATTGCACAATGCAGATGCCCATGGGTGCATTGTTACATAGCGAGAGCAGACTGTATTTTGTGATTGGACAGGGGACCATTCTTGGAATAGCTAGTAGTTTCGAAGAGATCTATTCTGCTACCATAAGAGGACAAAACGAGGTAAAAAACTCACATACACATTGACAAGCTGCTGCTTGATGCTGGCCTGTTGCAGTGGGCTCTGAGCATAGGGCCTCTCCTGGTTTTCACTGGAGAAAGAGTCCTGTGTGTGTGTGTGCATGTGTGCGTGTGTGTGTGTGTGTGTGTGTGTGTGGGGAATAGGAAACATAATACATGCATATTCATTACATGTGACAGTGATATGCAGCTGATATGCATCCCAAGGAGCGTAGCGGTTTCGTCACCTTCTCAGGGTGGTTGCTGTGAAGACGATGGGCTAGCTCAGCAGACTTGAGGCGCTGAATGATGCTGTGAATGCCATCTTTCTGCATGTACAGGGAGGGCATTCTCACCTCCTCCACACTAGCATGATGCGGCTGCAAACAGGAAAAACAAGCCGACATATCAGCCAACCCATTATATATGCTGTATATTTATACAGGAGATGGAGTAACGAGAAGAAGAAGAAGAAATGGAGGATGATGACGATGATGATATTGATGACGATGATGATGATGATAAACTCCATATTTGTCATATTCATCATATAATAATAATATTATAATAATACAATTAATAATGATAATAATAATAATATTTATCACCATAACACACACTGAATCCATGTATGCAATGTGTCAATGAAGGTAGCAGGAATGGCAGGAAACCTTTTTTTACCTGGTCAGTAGAAAAACTGCAGTGTGTGTATGTGTGTGTGTGTGTGTAATTTAGACACTATGTTTTGTAGCATGTGGTTGGTGGTTCACTGAATGGCATTTGTGTGTTTTAGCGCCCCCTGTGGCCGACATGGTGCACAGCGCTTAGCGACAGAAATGTACCCTGTGATGACATTTTTTGAGCTATGTACACCAAATGTGGCACACTTGTTAAGGGGGAGGTCCTCTATGTGCCTACCAGGTTTACAATCCCTGGGACCTTCTGAAGCAGAGTTATGATTAATCGAAAAATGTATAATTGCATATGTATAATTGCAATGCATAACATAAATCGTAGAGCATGTGTACCAAATTTGGTGTCATTTCGACCGGTGGTTATTTCGGAGAAGATCAAAATGTTTTACCAATCACAGACTGAGCTATAGCATTAATAACCCGAAATAATAATTCACAGACAAACAGTATCCACGGATACTCTGTGAATACCTAATTATTAGTCATTAACTACTAAGCATTGCCAACCTGCTGCATGTCTTGGATCTCAGTGTACAGCGAGTGGTGGTTGGCCAGGTCTCCACTGCGTCCATGCAGGCTCTGCAGGTTGCTGAAGGGCCTGTCAAACCTGTTGAGAACAGACGCACAGCCGCACACTCATGAGCACATGAGCTGCTGGCTCACCTAAAGAAACGCTTCTGTAAGCAATTCAATGTATATTGCTTTGAAATGGCGAACAGAAATTCAATTTAAAAGCCTTGTTTGGAATACATTAACACTAGATGACTGGAAGACAATCAGGATGGCATTGCCCACATCATAAAGACTTGTAGCAAGCATTCTTACTATACACACACACACAAACACACTAACACACTATCCACACAACCGTCTATACAACACACAATCATGGGCACTAAAGGCAAAAACCTCAAAGATTAAACATATAGAACGATGCACATGTAAACTCAATACCGAAAGAAACCCAATTCTTCCTGTCATTGTAGCAGAAGATGTAGATTTAGATATGTTTTACCTAAAAAGAGCTTGCTTGGAATGTTCTTGCAGTCTTGTTAGCTCTGACTGTAGACCCTTTTAATGACAATGACAAAAAGGACATTCTGGAAAGATTAATACAATCTTCATAGAAACTTTCTATGCTAACAATATTACATCACAAAACGACATAACAAATAGTACAATTCGAGGTAAGTATGCCCAAAACGTTACACTTGTGTCGAGGTAAGTAAATGTAAGTACTTTCTAAAGCATTAATATTTACAGGGTTTTTTTTCCATTGTTTCTCTATGTAGTCATGTATAGAATTATATATTTGGTGCCTTTTTGTTTTCAAATTTTAATTAATTAAATTGATAAACTTCAATAATACATTTTAGACAGACTTCAAAGTTCTGATGCCAGACATAGACAAAGATAGTGAAACGTGGTGATCAATAACTATTTTATTTTATTTGTTCGACAAATCGGAGATATGTGTCATGTTTAATAGTGTACCTCAATAATGTTGTAATTCTCCACATGGGAGGTTTTCATCTTCTCCAGTTGGATGTCTCTCTGAATGGAAAACGGAATTAAACAAGTGAAACCAAGCTAAAAACAATTCATTTTACGAAATGCAATCCCACATATTTACCATAGATATTTCTCTGTCTCTTAGTGTCAGCATAACAAGGGTTTCTTCAAGCTCTACCTGCGAATACAGCTTAAAGCTTAGAAATATAGCTTTAGCGTTCGGTTGAATAGAATAGGATAGGTGTTTTCATGATTCAGTCTTACCCTCAAATCTGAATTCACTTTCCTTAGTTTATTGACGCTATCTTCAGAGCATGTCTTTTCAAAGGCAAGTTTGTCATTCTGTGGACATAATTCATGTTTTAATAACTTTTTTTTACCATTTTAACATTTGACACTATCACAAAACACAAAACAGATTTTCCGATAAGGAACTAAGGACGTTAATATTCACAGGACCAAATATAGTTATTTCTAGGAGATTATTCAAAGATAAATTACCTTATCCTCAAGTATTCTGATGTGAACTTTTAGGCATTCCACTTCATTGCTCTAAGAACAACAACAAGAAAAAAACATCTTATTTGCACATTTCCATGTCGTAGTGAATATAAACACCCGACTAGGATTCCTAGTTTTTAGTTAGCCATGTCTTGAAGCTGCGTGTCCATTGGAGCAGAAGAGGCCTACCAGTTTGGCGCAGGTAGCCTGTGTGCGGTTCACTTTGTCCTGGGCTTCTCGCTGCGTGTCCTCCAGCTCCGCGGTCAGAGTCCTGGATCTCACCGCGGCCCTCTGGCTACTGGGTAGGTACAACCACAACAACGCACACGCTTTTACTTCTGCTGATCAAATATGGCTCAAATTGTGTTTTCTCTCATGGTTTGAAAGAGAGAATTCACAATGATTCAATGAAATGGCTCAGACTTGTTTACAGAATTGTTAACAATAGTCAAATATGGTTCCAATTGTGGTTTAGGCTATGCCATGGTTAAAAAACGTGTAATTTTACCTGGCTAGCTTGGTACGCATCTCAGTGATTTCAGCAGTCAGCTGGAGATTGGCGTCTTCACACTGTGTCACCATCTGCAGAAGCCTACTGTTCTGTTCAGTCAGTTTGTGGTGGGCACACTTCAGCTCAGCCACTGTACACAACAGCTCTTTTGCATCACTGGGGACAAGTAAACACATGGTCGAGAACAGCAATGCAAAAATGAATAATAGTAGCATTAAATGTAAATATTGATGATATATACAAAAAAACGTAGAGATGGTTGACTGACCAGAAGCACTGTGCCATCTCTGGGACAGCTATACTTTGAGGACTTGAGAAATCTAAACCTGTAGGTAGAGAAAGTATCATGAAATAACCTCAAAGTCTAGACATTTCTAAAAATATTCCCACATGTTTGAAAAGTCACCATTTAAAGACACTTTGGAAGCCTTCAGCCAGGATGCATGACTGTCATCCACGTCGGTGCTGAAAGATACAGACAATAGATTTCGTTAGACTATCAAGCTTTGGACAGCAATGTTATCACTGTATTATAAATGGTCAAACTAGCCTGTTGGATTGGTTTGTTACGTTTAAACCTACCTAGCACCTACTTATATGTTGGTATGTCCTGGAACTTAAAATAGTATTTAGCATTGTGTAGCATCATATTGTGGCTATCTTGCTGTTTTACCAGCAAGGGGTCAACCTAGCAATTATGAGCTTGAAACTTGTTCTATTAACCTAGCAATCATGACTGCTTGAAACTTGTTCTATTAAAATCTTACAGTACCGTCAGCGATATATTGTTATTTCACTCTTTTGACAAATGTACTTATTGTAAGTCACTTTGAGAAAGTCCACAGAAAGCTTGATTTCATGCATGCATGACTGAGAAATCTATTGCTTTTAAGAAATCGGTATGCTTTCATTCTAACGTGAAAGTTTGTATTCTTGCTATGGGGGAATCCCTCAGGTCGTTCCTTCGCAGGCCTACTTTTCCTGGTTGCATTGGGCGATCCATTCCTTCATGGTTGAGTGGAAGGTCTCTCTGGTCACCACAGTGTCCTGGCAGTCAGGGTCCAGCAAGCGCCTCAGTGCACTCAGTTTGTCTTGCTCAGCACTCTGGCCTGTCATCGCCTGTAAGTACTGCATGATGGTAGAAGCCAGAACCTTACCTGCAGGGGGTCGAAGGTTTAGAAATCGATCTCAGTTGAATAGGCATGATCGTCTTGTTATAATGACATGATGTAAAGTTATTATGCGATGCATTGATTACCTGTGTTTGTTTTATTGCATGCATCATATGTAATATCGAGGAGCTCGTGTTCGGAGAAACCACCGGTGTCTTTCGTGTCCATGAGAGGTGATGGCGATCCTAAGGCTGTGCAGATACAAATGACCAATACAAAGACTTATTGTACATTCCCAGAAATGGCTTCCATATAACTACGACCAAGTCATCTCCAAGTAAAGAAGAGGGAACACAACAGCTTCCTGCCGTGTAGCTCACAATCTCTGCTGTCGCACATCTGACTTTTACTTTCTATGGAGCTGACTCCTGAATCCCTTGAATCCCTTGTGTTTAGATTGAAATGGGTTGTTCTGGGAAGCTTCCCTTTCCTCACATGGGGGCCAAGAGATGACGAAACATTAAACATCTTACGTGTGTTCATGATGTCCCTCGAAGTCATAACTCAGACTAGAAGCAAATGTGAAGTATATATCACGGTTAGAACACAAGATCAGTTGTGGAAATACATTTTACTTTTAAAGTTAGAATAAAAGTCTTCATAATCACCTTGCCACTTTGGAGTTTTGTACTGTTTGCTGTGCTTGTATTTGGTCATGGGATATGCATCATTGTCCCGTTGTCATCTTACACAGATGTACATACATTTGAGGTTCATGCGTTCTATGAAACAAAACAAATAAAAACAATGTAAAACAAGTCAGCAGTAAATTACAATAGCAAGCATCTCTGATCAAATCAACTGATCAAACTGCAGATATTCATCATTTTCACAACTGAAATGGGCTGAATGGTGAATGTTTTTATGATGTCTAAATTAATTGCATAAAACTAGCATTCTCAATAACTGAAATAAACATCCAAATAATTCCTTACTTCTCAGTCCCGGATAGTTTTTGTGAAAACTGGCAAATGTTTCAATCAGGAACATGATTTTAAGCAAAGTGTATGCCAGTTGTCCTCAGTTCTCTCTGGTGTTAGCGGGGAAAGTCCTCAAAATGCTCTTAAATGAGTATATTGCTCACTTATGTTCACTGCTTCACATCAGAACCAGCTGACACCCCCCTCCCCCACGAAACCTCCTCTTGTATAATCCTGCTGCTCCTGCTAGCCGCCAAGGCCCGGTCCAGCTCTGCAACAATGATGCAGTTCGTTAATGGATGATTTTAATTTACATTCATCAGTTTAACATATCAAATGGACTATCTGGCCAACATGTCTTATACTGTAATGAGCCCATGTAGATAAAAGTCAAACTACATAGGAAGGATTTTCAGGATTATGGTTAATCCTCACAAATGTCACTTTTTTATTTTTAAATCTAGTGGTATTGCTTAGAATAAAAAATCTGCAACACAATTCAGTGAATCTATTACAAAACTTGCAAGCAATGATTAAAGCCATGTTAAAAACAAACAAAATAATAATCATTCTATTCAATTATAATTTGTTTGCTGCTACTATGACGACTTGGCTACTACTACTAAGTAAGTCGCTTTGGATAAAAGCATCTGCCAAATGCTCTAAATGTAAATGTACTACTACTACCACTACCACTACTACTTCTACCACTACTGCTACTACTACTAGTACTACTACTACTACTACTACTACCGCATCATTAGGTTAAAAGAAATACAATGTTGCTCTCAGGTATCTAACTAAAGCAACACTGACCAAAAAGTAGGCCTATCCTGTCACGGGCCAAACAAGTTGTTCAAGATAACATGGGGAGTCCGAGTATCCACCATGAAAATAAACTAACTATAACTAAATTGAGAAAGTAAGGGTTATTGACTAAAGATAGAAAAACGGAAGAACTGAAATTAGGCCACAACTGGAACCAATAATCAACAACAGCCTACAACCTTATACCACCCTTTTTACATGCATGGTTATTAGCCACAATATTAGTGCGCTGTTATTATTAATAGTAATCCGATAGTATATGATTTCTGTGATTATTTTACATTTACACAAATTTTGTGACGCTTAATAAATAAATTGGCTTAAAAATAATATGGGACTCTCGATATTATACTTTATTTACACCAAATTAAATGTGGATAAAGCGGTACATTCCGTCTGTCCTTCGAGCTACCCGGACGTCATTTGTAGCCGCACTACAGTAGCCTCTGAGCGGAAGTAGCTGTCGTGCTCAGCCGCACGGTGTGTTATTTAGATATTGGTGTATCAATAATTGTCAAAGCAAAACCGAGTGGATTTTTCGTCTGTCGAGATGTCTCGGGGTTCTATTGAAATCCCATTGCGGGATACCGACGAGGTAAAAATAATCCAACTATAAACGTGATCTTGTATACGAAGTGAAAACTTGTAAAGCTTTATGTTAGCTGATGTTGCTAATCAATTCTTATACTAGCGTAATGGTCTCTGTATTTTTGTCTTGTTCTTTTAAATGACGGTCTAATTAGGTGCAGTACAGTACTATTGGGTGCTTTCGCATCCTTTTAGGCAACTTAAACTACTGTATTGGGCCATTGGATCCCTGAGAGAAAATATATGAACTTTTTAAGATGCATACATTGATTTGTCAGGTCTAGGTCAAATGGAGTTCTGCACCTGTATACATTAACCATGAGTTAATCAGTCATTTTGAGGATACTAGATGATTACGTGCCTGTGGTTATTGACACTATAACAGAATAATATGTATTTTCTTGCTTACTAATGTATTTAATTCCTGCAGGTTATTGAGCTTGACTTTGATCAATTGCCGGAGGGAGATGAAGTCATTAGCATCCTGAAGCAGGAACACACCCAGTTGCACATATGGATCGCTTTAGCGGTATGTAAATGCATTTTATCAAACGTTTTGTTCTTATAAAACATTCTCCCTGTTCTGTTAAGATGATCATTAAAAGAAACATAATGGGTGTGTATATATTTATCTGTTTGTATGTGTATGTATTAGGGAAGTCTTGTTCTTGTGATAAAAGCCATTGAATTTGTATATATAAATGCCATTTGTTTTTTTTAGTTGGAGTACTACAAACAAGGCAAAACCGAGGACTTTGTCAAGCTGCTTGAGGCAGCCCGGATTGATGGAAACCTAGACTACAGAGACCACGAGAAGGACCAGATGACCTGTCTGGACACACTAGCTGCCTACTATGTCCAGCAAGCACGCAAAGAGAAAAACAAAGATGCCAAGAAGGAGCTCATCACGCAGGCCACGCTCCTGTACACGATGGCCGATAAGATCATCATGTACGACCAGAACCACTTGCTGGGAAGAGCCTGTTTCTGCCTTCTGGAGGGAGATAAAATGGACCAGGCCGATGCCCAGTTCCACTTTGTGCTCAACCAGTCCACCAATAATATCCCAGCCTTACTTGGTAGGTACTCTGTAGCTGATCCATCGTTTTGACTCCATTGTAACTCTTTGACTCAGGTGCTATAGTGATAATGATGGTTGTTTTGAACAGGTAAGGCTTGCATCTCCTTTAACAAGAAGGATTACAGGGGAGCTCTGGCATACTACAAGAAGGCTCTGCGTACCAACCCTGGCTGTCCAGGTAAGCACTATGGATTGCATTTTCATTTGCATAAGCACTACACTTCCTTGAATCTTTGAGGAGAGGTCACCCTTTTATATTCACCACCTGTTCTCCTCTTGCCTCTGTGCTTCATCTCGTTTTCTCTTGTTATTTCACTAGCTGAAGTCAGGCTTGGAATGGGCCACTGTTTTGTCAAGCTTAACAAACTGGAGAAGGCCCGCTTGGCGTTCGGTCGAGCCCTGGAGCTCAACTCTAAATGCGTGGGAGCCCTCGTAGGCCTGGCTGTGCTGGAGCTCAACAGCAAGGAGGCAGACTCCATCAAAAATGGTGTGCAGCTCCTCTCACGGGCCTACACCATCGACCCCAGCAACCCCATGGTGCTCAACCACCTGGCCAACCACTTCTTCTTCAAAAAGGTAGCCGGGACTCTCATGCTACTGTTTTAATGCCGTGCCATTGGCCACAGATCCAAGTCTGACCTGACATTCATGATAGGGCTGAACAATGTGGAGAAAAAAAATCATTGAGATTATTTTCACAAATATTGCAATTTTGCAACATAATTCACTGTGATAATGGTCATTTTTGCATCACAATTTTCGTTTTCAATGAAAAACTATTAAAATCATGATGTGACATGTGTTGGTGTCTGTAACAACTTACACCTGGAGAAAACAATGTGTAGGCCAGGGCATCTCTGCAGCACTACAGTACTTCATTTATAGTGGTGTTATACATTTACACATTTTACACAAATTGCAGCGCCTGCAATTTGGATATTGCACTTGGCCGTATTGCGATTTTGATAATATCTCGATTAATTGTTCAGCCACAATTAATGCGTTGTTCTTCAAGCCTTATATTTCTATCCTCCTTTCACCAGGACTACAGTAAAGTGCAGCACCTGGCCCTCCATGCCTTCCACAACACCGAGGTAGAAGCCATGCAGGCCGAGAGCTGCTACCAGCTGGCTCGCTCGTTCCACGTGCAGGTATGAGCCGAAACTGTTATTAGCGCCAGCATGTATTTCTAGTTCTGTACAGACGTGTCATTTGGTTACTAAAAATGTATTGTTCCTTTCTTTCCCAGGAGGACTATGATCAAGCCTTTCAGTACTATTACCAGGCCACTCAGTTTGCCTCATCCACCTTCGTGTTGCCATTTTTTGGCCTGGGCCAGATGTACGTGTATCGCCGGGACAAGGACAACGCAGCGCAGTGCTTTGAAAAGGTGCTGAAGGCCTACCCAAACAACTACGAGACTATGAAGATCCTGGGCTCCCTCTACGCCACGTCAGATGATCAAGAAAAGAGGGACATTGCCAAAGTATGTATTTTTATACTTTTGATTTGGTTATTTGATTTTCACACTGGTCACAGTTACCGTGTGGCTAGGGAATTACCTGATTGAATGCAATGTGCCTCCGCTCCACCCCAGGGTCACCTGAAGAAGGTGACAGAGCAGTACCCAGACGACGTGGAGGCGTGGATCGAGCTGGCTCAGATCCTGGAGCAGACGGACATCCAGGGAGCCCTGTCTGCCTATGGCACCGCCACCCGCATCCTGCAGGAGAAGGTGCAGGCCGACGTCCCGCCCGAGATCCTCAACAACCTGGGCGCTCTGCACTTCAGACTGGGGAACCTGGGAGAGGCCAAGGTAGCTCCACCTCTGGGGAGTGGAGTCACCCAGCTGGGCAATATCGAAAACTAGCCTAGCCTATTTGCATTCCTTGATTTTCATTGTCAAGCTTGTATTGTTTATGTCGTTTGAGTAAAATTAGTAAACCATAGTAAAATCGTGCTCATATTGTAAAAGCCATGTGTGTGTGCTACGATGTTATTGCCCAGTCCTCACCTGGTCAAGGTACAGAGACTGTGGAGAACACATGGGTCAGAGTCATTTACTGTGTGACTTCATCTGCCTATAGAAATACTTTCTTGCATCGCTGGAGAGGGCCAAAGCCGAGGGCGAGCACGATGAGGATTACTACAACGCCATCTCCGTCACCACTTCCTACAACCTGGCCCGCTTGTATGAGGCCCTGTGTGAATTCCACGAAGCCGAAAAACTCTACAAGAACATCCTAAGAGAGCATCCCAACTACGTGGACTGTAAGATTCATCTCAATGAATTTATTGTATTTAAACGGATCATAATTGCAATATGTACATTTGTATTGTCTCCTATGCAGAACCTTCACCTGTTCACACATTGTTTTGGTTTTTATTGTCCTCAACCGTAGGCTACTTGCGACTTGGAGCAATGGCTCGCGACAAAGGAAACTTCTATGAGGCTTCTGATTGGTTTAAGGAAGCCCTGCAGATCAACCAGGTAGACGCTGCTTCATGGCACTTTAGAAGTACATGTCTCGCAAGACACTCACATTATTGGGACAAGACAGACGAGTGGCTTGCACAAACAGAAACGTATGTTTCCTGAGGGTTATGTTTTCATCATTTCAACACTATGTTGTGATTGGTCGAAATACCTTGGATCCGATTCTGGATTTCTGGATCCGGTTTCTCAAAATCTGGCTACCTAAAGTACATAAGTATAGGTGCAATGTTACCATAGAGCCACATATTTCCCAAAAGGTGTTAAGTAGGGGGTCAACCTAGCAATTATAATCTTTCTTGTTCTATTGACCTAACAATCAGGAGTGCTTGAAACTTGTTCTATTCAGATCGTACTGTACCATCAGCGATATATTGTTGTTTTTCCCTTTCGACAAATGTACTTTGACAAGCGCTTTGGATAAAAGCGCCTGCCAAATGCCCTAAATGTAAATGTAAATAAGCTATATATAACAATACTACGATGCTTGTCTGTTTTTCACCTGACTGCTGCCGTTATGCGGCTTGTTTCCTGGACCACAGGACCACCCGGACGCTTGGTCTCTCATAGGAAACCTTCACTTGGCCAAGCAGGAATGGGGACCGGGTCAGAAGAAGTTTGAGCGCATCCTGAAGCAACCATCCACGCAGAACGACACCTACTCCATGCTGGCTCTGGGTAACGTGTGGCTGCAGACCCTGCACCAGCCCACCAGAGACCGAGAGAAGGTACAGACCAGACTGGTTTAAAAACAAGATCACCAAAAATACTAATAATGTTGATTTAATTTTTTAAAAATGTTTTTTATGTTATGACAGGAAAAAAGGCACCAGGATCGTGCTCTTGCCATTTACAAACAGGTCCTGCGAAATGATGCCAAGAACCTCTACGCTGCCAACGGCATAGGTCTGTAAACGATATCCCCGATATCGCCATAGTGACTGAAAGCGAGCGGTAAACTTGACTTCACATGAGTTGATTTTTTTTTTTCCTGTCAATTCAATTCCTGGTGTGGTGTGCAGGAGCTGTGCTGGCCCACAAGGGCTACTTCAGAGAGGCGCGCGACGTCTTCGCCCAGGTGAGGGAGGCCACCGCTGACATCAGCGACGTCTGGCTCAATCTGGCTCACATCTACGTGGAGCAGAAGCAGTACATCAGTGCTGTGCAGATGGTAAGGCCCGCTCCCGGCGGCTTCTTTATTATGGCTTTTGTCAGTGATGGGAGGAGTATTCAGATCTTTGACCTTGTAAGTAGCAATACCACAGTGTGAAAATGCAAGTAAAAGTCCTTCATTCAAAATCTCACTTAAGTCAAAGTAAAAAAGTATTAGCATCAAAATATACTTAAAGTAGCAAAAGTTAGAAGTAGTCATTATGCAGACTGGCCCCGAATCAAATATATCTTGTTTTTAACTCTAATTATTGATGCATTAATGTGTTCATCACTTCAATGTTGCAGCGGCATTACTTTATATTCTGTTGGGTATTAATAATCTAAATCTGCACAGTAACTGTCAAATGTAGTAAAAAGTACAATATTCCCCTCTGAAACCTAGTGGAGTAGAAGTATTAAGTAGCATGAAATGAAAATACTCGAGTAAAGCACAAGTACCTCTAAATTGTACTTAAGTGCATTTACTAAAGTACAGTACTTCAGTAAATGCTAATCCCACCGCTGGTCTTTGTATTGTATGCACACCGTGGGTTCAGCCCAACCCTGTGTTGCTCTTATCCAATCCCCACAGTACGAGAACTGCCTGAAGAAGTTCTACAAGCACCAGAACACGGAGGTGCTGCTGTACCTGGCCAGAGCGCTCTTCAAATGCGGGAAGCTGCAAGACTGTAAACAAATGTTGCTGAAGGTAAAACCGAGTGTAGAGACACCGTGTTGTCGCGTGGCTGTGCACGGGGTGGTTTGTAACAGTGTGTCCCCCCCCCCCCCCCCCCCCAGCCCCCCCCCCGCCCCCCCGGGG
>OMKP01043865.1:9245-20323 GCA_900302375.1 Bathygadus melanobranchus | reverse complement strand
CCAAGAACCCCCCCCCCCCACACACACACACACACACACACACTTGTGCACGCGCACACAAACGCATGCACGCACACACACACACTTCAGATGAGGATTACCACCACGGTGAAAAACTGGGGAATGGGTGAGAGGAAGACTGTATGAAAGAAGGTGGTGGTTGTTGGGGGGGGGATTGCTATGTCATGGCCAATCAGCAAGGCCACAGGCAACTCTGTTTGGGTTGCTATCTCCTCTAAATGTACTTGATTACCTACCCACCGATTAAGTGGCCAAGACCTTTTCAAAACACAGGCTAGCGTGTCGCAGGATAGCCCGCGGATATGGGGCGGCCCTATCAGCGTAGCGTTCCATGCAAATAAGAGGGAAGTTCTCCGTCTCTTCCTTTTAGTCATTGTGTTCTCATCTTCATTTAAAATAGGTTGCCAAATGCCACCCTATCAAATGCATCCAACATGGCCACCTAGAAACCAACAGCAGACATGTACTTCTCTCCCACTTGCCGTGTAACGCTACCCCTTCACCTTGATAAGGAGTTCAGTTTGCAGTACTTTTGTCTGCAAAAGACAAAAACAGCCAAGATACAAGCTTGAATAGGAAAATATATCTGGATCCATTTCCTATGCTGTGCTAGTTATGAATAGCTTGTGTTTCCTTTTCATATGGATATTGAAAAATAATAGGGAAGATGAAATCTGATGTTGGGTGTTGGATGAGTTGTTATGTCACCAAATACCACCAAATATCCAGGGCATTTATTTAACAAGCACATATTATTACCACAAGTCAATTACTAATAAATTGAGTAGCTTCATCATTTATGCTAGAGGAAACATGACAGTCAAACATAATGGAGATCTGTTCAGTTTCCATAGAATATTGTTCCTGCAAGGTGTAAGCCTGCGATAAAACGCTTTTAACACAACGGCCTTCTGATTCAGGGCTAAGTACAGAAGGACCTAATCTGGCGCAAGATTAGTTCTGCATCCAGGTTCAGCCTACCGAGACTAAGGCCATGCTGCAATCCAGCCTGCATGTCAGAATACTCATTATATGCTGGGATTACAGCCAAAGGTTGTTAAAAAAACCCCAAAACCAACAGAAAGTGATCAAAACTCCTGAGAAAACATAGCACCAAGAGAATAAGCCAACAAATCAAATGTCCACCCACACAAAACAGTGGCCAAGAAAATAAAGGGGTCAGTGGACAAAGAATGCTTTGAAGAGCTATAATTGCATCAGTCCGACGGCGGTTTGATTATAACGGACAGTTTGTTGCAGATTTAGCAGTGAGTGTTGTTAGCCTACTCAAAAGATGGGGTCCTAACAAGCCAGCTTACAGCAAAGTAAACCGTGACATTTTTTCAAATATGACTGAATTATTGATTCGTTTAATGGAGGCCAAGATTGAAATGCAGTGCTTTAAAGTGATGTTAATTGTTCTTTAATTTAAAACATGGCAACCTAGTCAGCCATTAGTGTCAAAGAAGCCAACCAACACACTGCTTCTCACAGACCCTTGTTGTCAAGATTGATGCTCTTCCTAATGACTTTCATATCCGCCATCATCATTCAGTCTGTGGGAGCATATACCGTCCATGCTCAAGGCTGTAATTGTGTTCACCCTGCACGTATTCAATTGATTAAAACAACCGAGTCCACATTCGTCTTCTGCACGACACATTTAGCCGTTTATCCTGTCAATGTTCAGAAATGTGCTAATTTCATTTGACACTTTTGTCGAGTTTTCGAAGGGAACTTGTGACAAAAAGTTCTGATTACGTTGTATGATGGTGGGAACATTCTACGCCTTATTATTGGCGACATCAATCAAGGCGGGTGCAGGTGAGAGTCGATTGGTCGAGTAATATACATATCTTCTTATCGCATATTCGGCAATTGTGTTAAATGGTCTCGTAAGTTATAGCAGTTTTTGTCCCTACGCTGGAATTGAAAGTTTAAAGTGAAACGACGTTGCTCCCAACAGGTACCTTGATAAGCCCGGCCTACTCACAGTCACGGACCACCTGTGCAACGGGTAAGCGGCGAGATCAGTTAATGAGCAGATCAGTAAATGCCGCTTGCTGTGTGGTTAACACGGGCACCGTTTTTGTTTCTTTTAAGATAGCTTAACATGACTCTTCGGGGTGAACTTTCCAAATATAACAAAACAACGTTAGGCTACCTTTTGTAATGATCTTACCTTCTCCAAAACAGTTGCTCAGAGTCGCATTAGCCTGGTGTACAAATTTGAAATATCCTTTTGTAATTAGGTTTGCCAGAGGACCTACTTTTGTCATTTATGATACTAGCAAACCACTTGTGAGCAACTTGCAGGCCTTTTTATCGGAGCTCAACACCTCCTACATCATGTTGATGGGACTTTGACCTTGTTCTATCTATATGAGGTACAACATCATAAACATTCAGAGGGCTTTGCATAACAAAGACAATCTGTAAAAAAAAGTAATGGCCTGACAATATTTACATTAAAATTATTACTATATTTGCATTATTAAATAACTATCACAATGACGTTATTGTAAACAGTGTGTTATATTGTAGGGTTAGGGGTCCCTATATATATCAACTCCTTCGTTGTATTTGTTCAAGACCCTCTTGGTTATTAGTAACGCATGCATGGTCCTGTTGTTGACACTCATTGAAGTAGGCTACTCTGGACACCTTAAGATATATCTGATATATGTCTGTTCATATTGTGCTTTTGTCCAGATTGAGCAACTCTGATTTAAAAAAAGAAAAGGCAGTTAAACCAACTAAACCGTTATTTCCTAAATGTGTTGAATCCACTTCCAATTGACTAATGCACCATCATGAGCCATCCTTTCAGATGTGATACAAGCTAGCAGTAGTTTTTCTATTTTGTTAAGACTAAAAATGAAACTAATATTTTTGTTTTTGCTAAATATCAAAGTATGTTTGTCTTAAAAAATGTCTCCCTTTCATCATGACAAATTGATTGAACCAGTCGATTCCGCTGACTCTGGCAAAATGTATGCACCTATTAACCTACGGTTAGAGCATAATTGGATTTGGGTGTGTTCAAGGTCTGTTCAGTTGAAGTGACAGACTGGCTTATCTTCGTTGACACCTGTAATGAAGAAGCTGATCTATGCAAGTTAAATGTAATTTTAGCTCATTGAAGTCTTCTTGACGTGTCACTTTTAGTTAAATCTAATATACCTTGTCCAATATAGCTTAGATAGTACAATATATAGACAATAAGACAATGTTTTTGTGCGAAAATATACTTGAGCAGATATGAGTATACTGATAATGGGATCTTATAACCCACACAGCATGTGACATTCCTAAATCACGCTGCTGGATATGAATAAATAGGCAATAATCAAATTCCAACAGACACTGCTGTACTCCATCTGCCGCATGCTCGTTGTGATTGCCCAGCAAGTGCCCTACATTTATGATGGTGGATCCTGACACATAATCAACACCCATCCAATCATGTTGAGAGAACCCTCTATATGGTACAAACACCGTTAAAGGACTCCTTTCATCGGTCCATTGTAATACTATTGTTTTCCTAAAATGTCGTTCTGGCGCTTGGGATAGGCCTACATGACCGAGGCTTGACATGAAGCTACTAGGAATGTGTGAGAACAGCTCAAATTCACAGGGAGGGAACAGTGACAGGGTTCATACCTGCATACATTTATAGACGTGTTTTTTGTTTTTAGATCTTTGCTGTTAAAGACGTTTGTTTATTTGAGGTTTTTCTTGTAATTTAGTACAAAGTTCTAGTATATTGATTTGTTTTCCATCTTTCCTAATCAATATAGCGATCGTTTTTCTGTATGAAGAAATTGAGTACATGGCCCTGTATTGTATATTTTTAACCATAGTGAAAAAAGAGATGTCAACTTCCATGATAACAAATCTAATTTATTTAACCTGCTGTGTATGTAGGCCTACTGTGAGAGAGTCTCTGTCAGGGAATTTGCTTTTCCAAATCCTGGGAGTTTTATTATTAAATGAATTCCATCCCCACATGCCTCGCATAATTGCTATCAAAATGAGAGCGTTGCCAAAGTGTCCCAAATGAGCTATTCAAGGGCAGAGAATACTAATACGCTTTTAATGTCTCGCATGTGAGCCCCCTGACAGTCGTACATTTGGTGAATAGTGAATAGCTGGTTTTCAACAGATGATGTGCAGCATTTTTATTCATCCAAACATGTAGTAATAATAATAATAATAATAATAATAATAATAACAACAACAATAATAATGATAATTTATTATTTTCAGCTGTTTTGGTGTATTTATACTTTTCCCAGCTACTCTCGATTTGACAGAGTTTCATAGATGGACCGTCTCTCTTGTTTTTCATTTTATCAATGAGACATTTCTGATGAATAATGTATTGGTGGATTCAGGCTGCAGACATCTTTCTCTTTGTCCAGAGGTGCTTGGGTTTCACACCTCTCCAGAGCAATGGAATGGTCACCAAAGGCTGTGTGGAATATCCTGTTATACACAGAGGATTAGGATTTCAGAGAGGAATAACATTTGGTTTTTGTAGTGTCCTTGCAAATTAATCCATTTCCCCAGGTACATACTTTCTTTCCAGGCACGTAGTCCGAGCATATTTTCTGTATATCCCTATTTACAACGGTTCATATTGAGATGTAATTCATGGCACAAGTATTATTTATATTATTTGTGTATTATCCTCATTCAAAGGAATTTCCTACATGTGCGTAGAAGTAGGAAGTATGCAACTTTTTGGGAATATGTTAATGCTAAGCTACGTAAAAGTTTAAAACGTTAAGAATATGCATTCTTCAAAATGTCAGTGTTAGTAGGTAATTAAACAAGCACCCTTGAAGGTGTACAGTATTACTGTCAATTCAACAGACCCGATGATTCAATCTGTAAGTAAGATCTGTTGTTCATTCATTCTTCAGGTTAGTGTAGTTAGGCTATCTTTATATCTTTATAGGTTTTGGCCTATCTGATCTGTTTCGGCAGGATTTTGACCCACAGTCATAAAATCCCACTATTCATTTATTTTAACCAATGCCTTCTAGGGAGAGACATGTGTATTGGTTTGCTTTTGGTAACTCAGTCGTCACACTGCCCTGAACAGTTACGAAAGAAAGGTTATGTATTAATAAACATAAACACATGTTTATGGACCCATTGATTCGTCGTGCTGCGAGAGCTTCCTCCAAACACCCTGTCTTCCAGCAGGACTAATGGGTGGCCTGAGGTTTCTTTGATGACACAGTCCGGTCAGCGAAGATGATTTGTAAATGTCACAACTGACCAGATGACTTGGTTTTGGGTGGCCAGAGACCCTCAGACGGTGAATGCTGCTCTAGCACACCCCTGCTGTGATCACAAAAGGCTTCCCTGCCACCAGCTCAGCAGCCCAAACAAAGACGCTACGTCTTAACTCCCGGAGTCATAAATAAGGTTTCGTAAACAATCCAAACACATTTTTCTCTTGTGTGTGTGACACTCAGGAATTCACTTTCGTGCTTGTAATGTTTATAACACCTACGAGAGTATAGTTGTCTGTGGAAATGGTTATAATTGATAGACAGTTGTAAGAGAAGAAAACACAATTGATGTGTTATCTTAAAGGTCAGTGAAAATCAAATGAGATGAGAGAAAGTTAAATGTAGAATATCCACTGTATATACATGTATTACACTGGCGTGGGTACACACACACACACACACACACACACGCAAAATATATCAAAGATTTTGTCCATAGGTGTATATTGCGAATATTCCAATTCCTAGTGTGGTTGGTGTAATGGGAGTTGATACTTGCATTTTTGTTTTAAATGTAAATGTATTTAAAAATGTCGCGCGTCACTGTGCTTCACTTGCTTGTGCATCAGTGTAAAGACACCCACCAGTGTTATGTGATGTGATGGCTTTGGTCTGTGTTCAGGGCCACTGTACTCTTGATTAAAGATGGAGGTAATGTTTTGAGACAGGAGCTCATTGTCGGAGCGACCCCTCCCGTCACCTCCTGTTGCGGTTGTTATGTTGTGAGGTGGAGGAATAGGATGCGTTTCGCTTCTAAAAGTCTCCATGCAGAAGTTACTCTGTAAAATGATTTGTCATAGTGTTGCAGTACTGAAATTGCCATTGTGTCCTCCTTGATGTAATTGTATATTTGATATTGACCATCTTTTCAAGTGACATCATGCTATTGATTCCGTATATGGCTGAGATGGCACACTGAGTCATGTTTCCATGGTGGGGAGGAGGAAAACTCCCCGAGGGGCTGGCGGGGGCAGGGCAGAATACATTACATTATCACCCCACACTGCACGTGCCCTAAAGGCCACTTCAAAGCTGCTGCTGCTGCTGCTGCTTCAAAGACACATCTGCAGTTCAACTCTGCAATCCCCAAAGACCCTTTCTATGGAGGGACTGAGAGAAAACATCTGCATAAGCAGCCACCAGGGTCATTCTTGTGTGTGCCCTCTATAGGTCTTCATTAGTACAGGAACACGTCCTCATCCGCCCATCTCCATGCTTCAGTGAGGGGATGGGAGGTGGTGTGTATATAGATGAGGACGGAGGATAGGGGCACTTAACAGACCCCGAAGGCGCGGCCTCTTCAGAGGGCGTGTTCACTGTTGTTGTTGCTAATTGTGATGTTGCATTGCAATTATTCCACTCTGAAGTGTATCCAGAGTGGTTGATGTACGTGAGCATCATGGTTATCCTCAAGAGGAATATAACGCATAACCCTAATCCTAACTGCTCCCGACGAGCTGTTACCTTGCATGGTTGACATCGCAATTGGTGTATGAATATGGGTGAATGTGAGGCAATGTAAATCGCTTTGGATAAAAGCGCTATATAAATGCAATCCATTTACACTGGTCATTAGAAGAGTCTTGCAGTTCATTTACCAGAACCAACCGGGTTTTCAATGGCAATATAAGAGGAAACACCACAACAATATATTTCTGCAGCCTATACATATTTGTGAATACATGTTTTGCAATTTGAATAATGGAATACTACTGGAATGGAATACTACTTTTAAAGTACATTTTTTGTGACAATTGCAAGATTTTCCAGAGACCCCAAAATGTAGCTGTTGAGGCTTTCAGGGGGTCAAACACTTTTTAAGTATTGCATTGCAAGTCCTCCTTTTAGTTTGGCTAATGCAGTCCACGCCTTCGGCTGTTGAATGTAGTTTACACAAAAACCTTGTCTGCCTCGTGAAAGAACTCTGCTTTGTTCTAACATTGATATTCCATCAATTATGCATAAGGATTTTGTGTTTTTATTCAGCCGCATACTGGTTCATTAAATGTGTAAGCTGTGCCTAACAAGGGTTTAGTAAGATAGTGTAACAAAACAAACCCAGCAATTTCCCAGAAATGTTTTAATTTATTTCTAATTCATCATTTTTTTTGATGATGATGATGATGATGATGATGATGATGATGATGACACCGCGGTCGGCGTATGAATGTGTGTATGAATGGGTGAATGTGAGGCAATTTAAAGCGCTTTGGATAAATGCGCTATATACATTGATACGCTCTATACATTAATACGCTCTATACATACCATTTACCATGACGATGACAATGACACTCCTTACACCTATGCTCAGTATCCATGCATGCACGTACTGTGGATCCATCATCCCTGACTCCTGGGTTTATTTATCAATGCTATTTGTGGGTGCCGGGTGCTGCCCGTGCTGTTTAGTCGTCGTTAGTTATGTGGTGGCCGATCGCTGCCCGAATGTGCCGACGGCTTGTCTGCAGTGATTAGCAATTGCTCTGCAGGCTATTGTGCATTCTGTTGGGACGTTTCACGTGGCTTCTGTGGTGTCCGCGTACCACTCGTTCGGTCTTCAATAACACACGACACGGAGAAAGCCAGCAGAAAGAGTAGGAGGTGTACTTCTTTCTTTCCTTTACTCCTCCACATATACTGATGCTGTCTAGTTGATTGACGGGTAGAATCCATGAAATTCTCTGTGGACGTGTTATTGCTCTGGGTCATAGGTAGCTAAACTCAAATAAGCCTCTGAATCCAACACACACACACACACACACTCGTGCACACACACACACACACACTCACAGACCTTCCCTTTTTTTCCATCCACTGTATTTTTTTCTTCTTCTGGTTATACAATTTCTAGCCAACAATGAATTATTGACCAGTCTGAAGTCCAGCGAGACAGTGTGGTTATCCGTGGCCTGTTGTTATCTGTCTTCGCGTGCACAGAGCTCTTTCTTAGTCCAGCACAAAGGGGAAAACATGCTTCGGCTCATTGAGTCCCGTGTTAAATAGAAATGGTTGGATGGCATGTATATGTATCTAGGTTTTTAGAGAGTCAGCTACGATCTTATGGTGTATTTTCTTGATTATTTATGCTAAGAGGTCGTTTTCCAGTGCATGCTTTCCCATAATCATTTCCAGTATGGAGTAAACAACGTATTTTTGTAGACTTCGACTTCAGGATGTACTGATTTGATTGTTTGTATTGATTTGCCTTTCAACATCCACTCAGTCAAGGTCAGTTTACTGATGGAAATGGATTTGATGGATTATTGGCTTTCTGAGTTCTGTCATGATGATGTCATGATCATCTACGTTTGCTGCCTGCTGTGATCATTTTTAAATGGTAAACGGATTGCATTTATATAGCGCTTTTATCCAGACACTTAGTTAGGGGGTGCCGGGGATCGAACCAGCAACCTTCCGGTTGACAGACAACCGCTCTAGTATTTTTGTGGGGAAAACATGGCCAATAAAGTTGACCATAAAGTTGACCATCCAAGTTGAATAACAACATTGTCTTGTTAAGTTACTTTAAGGTCCAACTAAAATGCTTGAACGCAAATATATGTATATCTATATCAAGGCTATATATACATATTTATTTTGGGGGCTTGCATAGTCTCACTCTTTCAAACATCTATGAGTAAAGAAAGGTAAACATGTATAAGCTCATCCTTAAAGGTAGTGAAAATGGGGCCTAAGGGTTTGCTCTGGGAAACCAAGTTTGTGTGGGGGAATGTATATTCTTGTCACGGTGTAGAAGACCTTGTGGTGATGATGGATGCTGCCTCTTTGTCCAGGAATAATGATTTTGATTCAAAGTTTGACACGCCCCCATGTGCTGAGTTGTGTTGTTTCCCTCAAGGTTTCCATTGGATGTGACTTAATGCTAACTTTTTCCCAGAATGCCTTGAAAAGCGAAACGCCTGTTGCATGCACAATACTATATGGTGTGATTTGCTGTTGCTTAGGAACCAAAGTGGCTGAATACATTGGAAAACACTTCACCGTGGTGTTTGTCTCAAGTATGTGCATCCATCCATTTATGAAGTGCTATTAATATTTTAGTAATGCAGCCATAATGCCAAGTAGTTCCTGGCAACTTCGTATTTTATGCTTTCTGCCGATGCTTAACATTTGTATAATCAATTATCCCCTATGTTTATTGGTTGCTATGCAAACTTTAATTCAAAATGTTTAGCTAATAAATTAACCGACTAAAACTACATAAATGCAATCTAAGGAAAGCTAACCAACACTGATGGCAATTATTTCTAGAAAGGTAATTTTGAGATTGCATTAATTTAAAGGGGTTTTGATTACTTTTGGGTAATAAGCAGCAAAAAAAACAGATTCTCTTTGAGCATCAGACTGTTGTTCTCTGGTCTGCTGGTTCTCCCTTTTGTCCTAATTTACATTTCAAATTCTTCCAAATGGTGCAGAAGCTCACATCCTATTTCTGCCACGTGTGTTCCTCTGTGTGCCTGTGTGTTTTGCATAGTGCATGTATGCATGCCAGGTACCAGATTAACACGCAACCGAGGGAAGGAGAGGCGTTGATGGCATCGATGCGTCAAGGTCAGCAACAGCGGCTCTTGTCATCACCCTGTATGGTGCTGTCAACGTTCACACAATCAAAACACAGGGGCTCCCAAGCCATTCGATTTTTACCATTTGAGACATGAAAGCCACCTTGAAAGTGAAAAATGCTACTCTATTTAAATGTAACGATTGTCAGTTCAGCACGGCTGACTAACCCTGAACAATTATAGAATTACAGACTTCTTTTGTGTATTTAAATTGGACATGATTAATCGGTTTTCTCAAAAGAAAATGCCGACATAAAGCCCAACCTATTATAACCTAGACCCTCTCCCAAATTATTTAAGTAGAATAGCATATGCTTGCTGCATTTCACATGCTTAAGAAATAATAGGACAGGGATATCAGCAGAGATTTTGAGGAACTGATTATCTGATTAGAATATATATTCTCTGATTAATTTGTAATCATAGTTTATGTTTGCTAATGTGATGTTTTTTGAATGTCTACTGCAATGTATTAGGATGAACGTGTATCTTAAGTTTGATTCAAATGTCAGAAATTGGGTTTTCCAATTGGTTCTCCAATGGTTTTGTGTTGTATTATATTGAATAGAATATAGATAGAATATAGAATATGGATTTGCTCATACATTAAACCAAGTGTCGTTTATCATGTATGGATATATGGTTACATTGCTTACCACAAGATACGGCAACTCATTTAACCAGAGCAATCTCTTGGTCCTCTAGAAATTACACCCAAGTAGCACAATTATGAAGTATGAACTTCGAAAAATGTAGAGTATAAAAGACAACAAACTAAATCGACAATAATTGATGATTTAGTTTGATTTAGTATGATTTACCGCAAATTAATTGGAAGCCACATTTGCATTCTGTGGCTGTAGAATCGTAATCAATTTCCAGGTATAGCACTCACAGCCCCCCAAAGAATAGTGAATGCTAAATGCTAAGTAGTTATGAACCACCCCCATCCTACCCCAACCCATTCCCCCTGATTTGCCCTCCCACTGCGGGGGAAAGTGTTGGACGTTGAACGAGGACTGCAGACGCTGCCTCCATCAGCGGGTGCAGCATCTGAGGAACGGCAGCACTTCAAATGGAATGCGAGTGGTTTTCAAGGCAACCCAGTCATACATTTTTCATCGGGCAACCGGCTTTGAGGTAGCAGAGGAGCGGGGGCCAGCCA
>OMKP01043650.1:1916-18243 GCA_900302375.1 Bathygadus melanobranchus | reverse complement strand
CTCCTCCTCTTAACTCTCTCACCTGGCATGACTCCCCTCCACAACCGCACACACACACGCACACACACACACACACACACAGCTCTCTGCTCCTCCTTCGCTCCCCCTTGGCATGAGGGCGAGACTCTGCATGGCTACACAATGCTACCAATATACCGCAAACAAATGAACAAAAATATATATATATGAATATATATATATATATATATATATATCTATGAATATATGTCAAGGGAGAGGAGAAAGGAAAAAAATAAGAATCACATGCCCAAGGAGATCCACTTTTCATTAGTAAACAACCCCATCGAAAGTGCTAAATCCTCCATTAGCTTTGTTACGTTACTTATATAGTTGCCGTAGATATGATGGTTAGGCCGGCAGAGGACAGGGATGGAAGCACGCAGACACATAGGGAAGTACTGTACACACACACACACACATGTACACATGCGTCCCCAGACTATATATATAAAGACATGGGAACTAGAAGTTCCTGTTTCTATACGACAACGTGCCATTTGGCGCTGATGTGAACGGCTCAGCATGTTGTATAGCTGGCGTTTCCGAGCTTTGGGTACAGTGACTACACAGACAGAGGTCAAGGGTCAGAGGTCAGATGCCCGTCTCTTCCCCACCAACATGTCCTTCCAACGGTCAAAAAGTCAAAAGCCAAAGAACCAATCACCGGAATGTATGGATGTTGTCGCACGAAGAGCACTTTGCCCCCACTTCCCCCCCGTCCTCTCTCTCTTCTCTGTGTCTGTTTCCCAGCGGTGCCTCCCACTGGGTTCTGGACCAATGAAGTCGGCCCACGCAGGCTTTCACCTGGCCAATCAGGTGCCACTAAAACAGTCCTCATCTCCACTACACCCTGTATACTGGCTTGGCCTTGGGCTCTCATTAGATTCCTTATTAGAATTGAAGTTCTGCTCTACTGGTGGCTACGCTGCATGCATTCACAATAGTGGGCTTAATGATTCTATATGGGGGTGTCGCTTCAAAAGATGGGTGCATGTCCACAAGGAAACATTTAACTTTTATTTACTATGCAAAGAAAGATATTGCACAAACGTATGGGTTAACGATATCGATATACATGTTGAAATACAAAACCCTCTGCTAATTAGCTACCCTTTTATATTCGGTCATTTCCTCATCTTTTATTTAGCTTTAATGTATGGAAAAGGTGAATAGGAACATGAATAATAATTATAAAAAATAATGAATCCATATATAATTGAAACTCAACCGAGCGTTTACATTTCTTGGATTGAGAAAATCATGTTTGTGTGTTTCTCATTGAATGTGTTTCCATTTCTAGTCTGACACTCTGTACAGTGCCTGTACATCGAGGCCTGAACAGCTTATGTGCAGGCCCAGCTCATATAGTTGGTGTGTTTCAGGTGCCTCCACAGCACCAGAATTGTGTAAAATCTTCCATCTAATTTCTCACCATCATCATCATCATCATCATCTTCATCATTGTCATCATTGTCATCATCATGGTCATCGTTGTCATCATTATAATGTCCCTTTCACTGCATCATGTACAGACGAACCAATGAATAAACCATGTATTTTAGCCCTGTGGTCTCTGTCCTCTGTTGGCCTTTTAAAACACACTGAGTAGTGAAAACCAATTGAATTCAGACACATTGTATCAAAAACAAATTAGTTTTGGTATTTTACATAATTTTATTTTAATAATAATAATGATAATAATAATTATATTAATAATAATAATAATACACAAAACACTCAAATGAACTTATTTTCTCTACTGTTGTCTACTTCGTTGTATTAGCTGTGACTAATCTGATCTTTTAAAACTGAATCAGAACAATAACACTATTCCCTAAAAGAAATGCTTTATTATGGATCCCATAAGTGAAATGTGTTTATCTGCGTCATCAGAGCGGTGAGTGATTGAGTGACAAACGGACGGAACATTTCACGTATCATTTATATTTAACAATTCACTTATCAATGGCCTCCCCCGAGGAAGACAATTACACGTGGGCCTCCTTACTACACGGTGACATTTCACTAAAAGCGCGGAGAGGACAATTATCCCACGCTTCACAACGTGACGACTGTTCTCATCGCTGTGGCCGTTTCTCTAGAAGTTACAACGTCCCAGGATCTCCCCAGGACGTCCAACTTCCCGACCTCCCGCTGGCATTTCTCCCCCGAGTCCCCCGTCTCCCGGCAGAGGCACACACACACACACACAAGGTTATTATTGTGTGTTTCATCTGTGAAGAACCACCTCCGCCAGTAATAATTATAAAAACCCATGGCGCACGTCGCACTAGATGTCCACGTGAATTAACATGACGACTACAACGTGAGCTGACTTGATCTGTTTGCTTTTAAATGAACGTTAATACGTTATAGACACTATGCCTCATCATTGACCCACTCAAGAATCAATAGGAAATTAAGTGAAACGTATGGATTGTAGTTTACCGTGTAGTTTACCGTGACCATTTTCACTAAAACTAATTGTATTTGTGAAGTGGTAAATAGATGTATTTCTTAAATGGGGGGCCCATATGACGGGGACAACATAGAACAGGAATTCAAAAGGGTGTCTGGTGTCAGGTGTCTACTTAACTGATGGAGAGGGACACACATGTCATATTGTCGTCCACATGAGATAAATAATGTGCTAAAGAATTTGAATACATTTTTTAAACATTGCAACACATTTTCATTTGAAAAAAGGTGACTTCTGGTAACTCAATCAATGTTGCGCCCTGTTGAATTGTTCGACCGCCCCTTGTAGACTCTGACGTCAACCTAAAGCCTAACCAAACTGAACACTAGTCCTGCCCGTCACCTGTTGCATACTGCGATTCTCCTGGTAAGTGTTGTCCTGTGATTGTTTTGAGATAGGCTGTGTTGTGCAATTGAAAAGATTGGGGCCTGCATTTCATTGTATGAAAAATACATTGTATTATATATAGTGATAAATCAAATTATAGACAATATTTTTTTATGCATTGACCAGATTAAACATATTGATTTCATGTAGTCTTGCCTCTTTTTCTTAGCTTAGATGCTTAAATGCTCCTGTCGATAATACGCTTATTGGGTAAATATTTATTTAATCGGGATATTTATGTTTTGAAATGATGTTATAAAAAAGGCCAACAACTGAGCTAGAAATGATATGATCTCTAATTATTGCCTTTTTTTTCTAGTTCATGTTAGCATTATGCGGCTCAGCATTCCCCTGGCCAAAGCCTTGCTGCTCAGCTGTATCTGCGCGGTGCCGCTCCGGGGCAAGAAGCCGGGTCAAGTGGACCCCTTCTCCTCCTACCGGGCAGATCCCCAATGCTGGGACTCGTCCTCCGCTTGGCTGCTGAAGATGCGCTCCCCGAGGATCGCGGACACCGTGCCTGCCTTCTGGGACCTGATGGTGTTCCTCAAAGCATCAGATAACAGGAAACACACCGCACTCTTCTGGGATCTGGCCCAAGTCTTCTGGGACATTTACGTGGACTGCATCCTGTCCAGGAGCCACGGATTGGGGAGGCGGCAGCTGGAATTGCCCAATGGCCACATCACCTCTATGCACTCCCTTATTACTGACCGTAGGTGTTGACGTGTTATGTACAGCGTTTCATGTGAGAGAATGTTAATCAGTTAACGATACAATATGTTGTAGGCTTGAGACGGCCTGTGTGTGTGTGCGTGCGTGTGCGTTAGTTATTATTATTTGACTCCCTCGCGAGTCATATTTTAACTAAATAATTGCTCTTATGATGTTTGGCTTCATCTTAAGAGTCCTTCCGGATAAACAGATCGCAGTCAAATTCCAGGTTGAAGAGATCATCCCACGCGTGGCTCAGCGTCAGAGTTCGGCGGGTGGGAGCGGGTGTCAAATGTCACAGCAGGACCCTGAAGAGACCATGTTCAACGCAGACATAAGAAGTAGCGCATATGTATGGCAACGTGTCACTGTGATGTATCCCAATGCTTTATTTCTCCATGAAAATAATAAACGAATGACATCATACTGGTGACCGACCATGTGCGCTGATTACACTGCGTGCTCTTGCAGCCTCTTGGTCGTTAGAGATCCTGATCTCGCGTCCAGATATTTCACCAATGCTGTAGCTGAACTTCCCGCCCGGAAACCTGAAGGGGCGGAGTTCCTGCTTTTGTTACGGATACGAGCTCACTGGCGATGAAAGTTTAAGAAGACGACTTTAGCTAATTTATTTCTACAGTGGCCTGTCTACTACACAGGTTTGATTTTAAGTCTTTATCGATACTTTGTCTAAGGACGTTGGTCTCCGGACGGGACGTTTTAGTCTTTCCACCGAAAAGTTTGTAGTTTACCAGCTGGCCGAGTTGCGCTCGCTGTTGGCCAAGGAGGGATACCGACAACGGGAAGACGATGCCGTGGTTTTAGTGATCAGTTCTCTAATGGTGACCTCTAATGGTCAGCCATGTGCTGTTTGTTGGGTCCGCCGGTTACGTTGTTTACTTGTAGAGGCCGTGACGCGCGTCTCCAGGCTCCGCCCCCAGAAACGTGATCCCAGTCGAAATAAAAGTTGAAGCAAAACTCAAATGAAACGCCACGCTCACCTCACCCCCCGGGTTCGAGTCCTCAGATAGTCCTGCTATCGGAGATGAGATTAACATCCGAAGTGTTATTCGTGAGACTCTATGCACCGCCATATAAGGGCACGTGTCGCGTCATACTTTCGGTTTCTGAAGTCCACCGTACACCTACGGGTGTGTAGGCATTTTTACTTCAGTTTATCGGGTCAATTTGTTGAGTATGGTTATTATAGACATTATAGAGTAGCCTGAAACTAAAGCTCATATTTGCTAGTCGCTGAGCAAGCACACTTTCACCAGGTAAGAGAAAAATTAATAGCCCGTGAGTCATGGTTCAACCTAGTTTAGATGTTTGTTTTCAATTGATCGTTATAGTCAATCCAATAGGCTATAATCCAATAATCCATTGTGAATGTGAATTCTGAAATTCTAGTTGGAATTGAAAAAGTATCCAACTCAGCGAGACGAAACTATTGCGCAATATATAAACATGTATTAACATGAATAATCAAAAATGAAAATACTTGTGAATGTCTACGATTGATTTGATAGGCCGAAACAATGATCTCACAAAAAATAATAATAAGGAAGGAAAGGCAATTAGAGAAGTCATATACCAAATCAATCTTATCAATCATCAACAGTTAATGATTGGCTGTCAGCGGGGTATTTAATAGCCATTGGGTGGAAACAGGTTCAACCCGTGACCTGTTTTATAGCAGAGGGAGTTTTTATAGCAAAGCGTGCCACTGGTTATATAATAGCTTTTGGCCTATCTTAGGTGCGCAACAAGGAAGATCCATGTTGTATGCCATCGGTCGCTGCTATGCCTGTATGACCACAGAAATCAAATCCACAGGTTATCCCAACAACAGAACAGATTGGCCTGCAATAACCGATGGCTTTCCAAGAGATGCTGCTGAAGGTGTCACAGGCCCTGAGCCGAGAGGACACGCAAGCCGTGGCGTTCCTCTGCGCGGATTACCTTACAACCGATCCGAGTTCAGTGGAGTCCGCCACGGACGTCTTCCGTTGTCTGATGGAGAAAAACATACTTTCTGAGGAACAGCCGTACATACTGGCCGATCTACTCAGAGCCATTGAACGCATTCGGTTATTGCGTGATGTTGGTCTCTCCCAAATGATATCTACAACCAGAAGCAATGTCTGTCCGTACAGGTAAAGGAATTTCCGACCCTAGGTAAACATGCAGCATTAGTAATCTAGACGTGTGTGTGTGGATTTTATTTTTCATACGCTAATCCAGTTTTTAATATCTGCTTTTCTAATTTAGGAAGCTGCTCTATACACTTGCGCAGAATATCACCACGAAGGATTTGAAATCCATCAAATTTCTTTTGAGCAGCCACCTCCAACGTTCAGCACTGGAGTCCAATGTTGTATGTGCTTTTTCAATAGGCCTACTACAAATGTTATTTTACAAACATTATATAAGGCAACGCAGGTTCATTTATACAGCATACTTCAGAGTCCTTTACATAGGCACAGACGTCTGTAGTAACGCTATAATATTGTGACTTAACTTATCTTATCCCTTAGACTACACTTGAAGTCTTCTTAGCAATGGAGCGCAAGGGTCTCCTGAGCAGCTCAGACTTCGACCAGCTGGAGAAGCTTCTCATGCATGTCTGTCCAATGTTGCTGAGAGACATCGAACAGTTTAAGGCCTCACAAGGTCAACAAACTACCCATTTGAAAGGTATGAATAACAATGTCATGATCTTCATTCATGCATTTGAGTGAATTAACATTATAATATACAAAATAAATACAATAAAAACCTATATGTAGGCACAATAGCCCAAGAGACGGGAATCCTCCACTTGCGACCAAGGTCTTCATCTGATGTCTATGGCCATACAAAGGTACCACAGCAGCATACTATACAAATATATACCTGTAAATGGTAAATGGATTGCATTTATATAGCGCTTTTATCCAAATCGCTTTACATTGCCCCACATTCACCCATTCATACACCGACGGCGGTGTCAACCATGCAAGGCAATCGAACCGACCCCTCTACCTCCTGAGCTACTGTACCATGCCGGCTACCCCTAGCTAAGTGTCGAGGTGTCCCTGAGCAAGACTCCTAACCCTAACTGCTCCAGAAAAACTGGTTGTTGCCTTGCATGGTTGACACCGGCGTCTGTGTATGAATGTGTGTATGAATGGGTGAATGTGAGGCAATGTAAGGCGCTTTGGATAAAAGCACTATGCAATCCATTTACCATTTCACATGATCGTTGATGTGAGTTTTCTGAGATCTTTCTTTTGCCTTTTGATTCAGAGTGTGGCATCGCTGCAAGAAAGGCCGTGCTCAGAACAGTTAGGTAAACAGAAGGTTTTTTAATTTTTTTTTATGAAGGATTATATTCCACAGCAATCAATTTGTATCACTAGAAACCCCCTTTTAGACAAAGCTTAATTATTAATTAATGTACAGTCTACCTCATATTGCACCCTCTAAACTACTCAAGCTGCTCTACTCAAATACCTTTTTTAATTAATTTTTTTTAGGGACGGGTCCCTGTGAAAGCCTAGATCTTCAGGTAAGATAAATGTCCAGATTGCATCAATTGCAAAGTGTTTTTATAAGCAACATGTATGTCAAATAGATATCACAAACACATTCACTTTGTCCCTAAAATCCTCTTTTAACCTTCCTTTGGATTCAACAGTTGTCCTCCTTGCATCTATCGAACACACCAATAGGTGAGTAGTACTGAACTAGTTTAGCTGTTTCACACCAAAGGTTTGGTCTTTAAACCGCAAGGCGTTGCTCTTTTACAGTTTAACTTTGGTTTTCATTAAAGCCCCTTTCCCGCTGGGCAAAAAAACCCACCAACACGTCCGGCTTTTGTCTTTAATTTTGAAACGTTGCAATCGGCGTTCATTCCCTGGACAAAATGACTGCAGTAGTGGCAGGATTTATCAGCTCCGGCTCTGAACGGCACTCCGGTTCATGACGCTGAGCGTGACACGCCAGAAAGAAACTGAAAGCCATACTGGTCTACTGGCACTCAGCTGCAGTGTATCATCTAGATTTAGCGGGTTTTCCTGTGTTAAAGAACCTGCACATATGTGCTAATTTTGGTGTAAGTTTGGTGTATCAAATAATGGCACAGGTCTGAAACCATGATTATGCTTTTGTGTTTGCGTAAACCGTTGCAGGTATTATGAGTGATGAGTTAATAACACTAAGTTACTTTATGAATATAATAACTGAACATACCCTTCCATAAACACACATTCACACCCTTCTGGTCATGTTCTTCATAGAGAATGAGCATGCTGTGTCCTCCACTGAAACCCAAAGCTCTGCTCCACAACAACCTCAAGCAACGGAGACCAACGAAGAGGTTCATGACTCCTAATGGTCACACGACGTAACGGTCTGGTGTTATATGGAGCCTCATCTCACGTAGGTTTGTGTGTCCAGGATCAGACGGTTCTCCAGTCATATCCCATGACGGGTCAGCAGAGAGGCGTGTGCTGGATCGTCAACAACTTTGACTTCAGCCCTTCCCGTGGAACACACAAGAACCGGGAGGGGACGCACATTGATGAAAGTACGACCATACAATACTATACTATACTATACTAATACCATGCAAATATAGCCTCAGCCTGGTACATTTAAACCTTTTAAATTCTTAAGCCGCATTTCCACCCAAAGTACCCAGAACTTTTAGTCCCAGGAACAAATTTTCAAGGAACTAAAAAGGTTCCTCCAGCCTTTAGTGAATTGAGGTTAAGGGATGAATCCATCTTTTTCAACGGCGTTGAGAGTTCAGCATATTCGTTTTCGTGTTGTTTGACGTTTATTTATTACATGGCTGATGTAAAAGGACATGTTAAAGTAAGCAAACTGATTTTATGGGCTATTGCATAGATTGACCGTGAGATGTAATAACTAGTCATTTAGACGGGTCCCTCCAGGGACATTATTCTACCAGGGACTCCGCAGGGAAGGTTCCTGCCGGGAAACGCGGCTTTAGTCCAAATTCTACTCACAGTATTATACAGTACATATACACAGTACCATGTCATGTAATGTCATATAATATTTACATCTATATCTGTTGTCATTCTCTCAAAGATTCACCCTCGGAACATATTTGTTTGTGTGTGTGTGTGTGTTGCGTGTGCGTGTGCCTCTGACCCTGCAGAGAGGCTGAAGGATGTCTTCACGTGGCTGGGGTTTCAGGTGGAGGTTGTGCCGGACGCTTCCCGGGACCAGATTCTCTCCTCCATGCGAGAGCTGGCCAGCAGGGACCACAGCGGGCTGGACTGTGTCGCTTGCTTCGTCCTGAGCCACGGCGGGGAGGGCTGTGTGTACGGAGTGGACGGCAAGGAGGTCTCGGTGATGGATCTCACTGACCTGCTGAGCGGGTCGCGGTGCGCCTCCCTGAGGGGCAAGCCCAAGCTGGTCTTCATCCAGGCCTGCCAGGGCAAGTTGGAGCAGCAGGCATTCTGCATCCAGGCCGACGGACCCGGCCCCACCGAGGCCATTTGCAGCGATGCGGTCCAGAGTGAGTCTGTGCCCTGCAGAGCAGATTTCCTGATCGCCATGTCGACCGTTCCCTCCTTTGTCTCTCTGAGGGATCCGAAGGAAGGCACCTGGTACATCCAGTCCTTGTGCCAGAACATTGTGCGAATGGTTCCGCGGTAAGTGAAACGTCCATTGTTAAAGAACGTGTTGTTCTGATAAAACATGACCGGTGCACAGCTGAGACCTGTACAACTTAGGAGTTCAACACACCCAAGCTATCTTCTCGTTAGCTGGCTTCACTAAGCCTAACGACTTATCAATATCACAATGACAACAACAGCAACACTAACAATAGGAGCCTAGGAAGTAGAAACAGCAATGCGTGATGTCATCTGAAATCCTCCAATCACATCCATGATTTGGATGCGCAGTTCGCTCACTCTCGGTGCAGTGGGGTTTAGGCCGGCGGTTCAGTTCAGGTACTGTGACTTTAAATTAGTTCAATTAGTTAGTTAGACACCGTTGTCTAGAGGTGACAACGTAACCATTACACACGTGCACACTATCTTACATTTGTATATTGTATGTATTTCATTTCATTTCATATTCATGTACAGTTTTATGGTTTATTATATATTTATATCCTCCACTGCGTCAATGTCAGAAAAGACAGCAAAGCTCCTTCTGCTCATAGAGGAACTACCTCATAATAACATAAGATAGAACATTACTAAACCCGAAGGAAATTCTTAACTGTTAACTTGAACAGTTAAGAATTTAGGGTTAGGGTTAGGTGGGAAGTGGGAAGTTAACACTTTAACACTGCAAAAAACACACCATAAGTCACGGTCGGTTACAGTTGAGTAACCGACCGTGACTTATGGTGTGTTTTTTGCATTCCCAGTGGCCACGACTTAGTCAGTATCCTGACGAAGGTGAACGCTGATGTGAGCCAGATGACGGACCCCGAGAGCAGCAGGAGACAGATGCCCCAGCCGGCCTTCTCTCTGCGGAAGCGCGTGCTCTTCCCGGTCCCTGCAGGCCCTCCTCCTGATCTGCTCACCGTTCTGTAGCGACCCGGGCTCTGGTCCAATTGTGCCAAAAAAAAAAAAAAGTGTTTGCCTTGTGAGCCAGGATCAAATGTAGAGGATAATGAATTGATGATAGATAGAACTGTTTTACATTGACATCCGTTCAAATCGCCTCAGGTTTTTCCAATTTTATTTTCAATATGTGCTTGTAGGAACTACTACTATTATTACACACTATTACTGAATAAACAATAAACCTTTATGAAAAGTGTCTTTCTTACATTTACATTAAGGGCATTTGGCAGACGCTTTCATCAAAGCGTCTTACAACATGTACATTTGCCTAAAGAGTGAAACAACAATATATCGCTGACAGTACGGTACGATTAAAATAGAACAAGTTTTAAGCACTCCTGATTGCGAGGTCAATAGAACAGTTTCCAAGCAGTCATAAATGTTAGGCTGACCCATTGGTGGGAAACGGCACGATAAGATGTTACACAATGCTAAGTACTATTCTAAGTGCCGGGACATATAAACATACAAGCACATACAAGACGCCACACCAAGTAATATTTTTAAGTGCTTGGACGTACCAAAAATAGACTAGTGCTAGGGACCCCAGAGGGGATGGGATTCAAACCCTGGTTGGATACGTGGGAGTGGGTTAGGGAGGAGAGGTGGTGGGGCTGAGGAGGGAAGCTATGCAGAGTCCAGGTGAACTCTGAACAGGTGAGTCTTCCAGACGCTGGTGAGCGACTCTACTGTCCTGATATCTAATCTATTATTGGTACATTACAACAGCATGTGATAGATACATTATGATTAGATTTTATTATTATTAGTATTATAATATTTTACAAAGCAATCATGATTCAGATGTTAAAATTGTATGCAATTCAAACATTATGATGACAGATACAAATAAACAAAACTATTAGCAGCTGTACTCCCTGTACTCCCCTCCCTAAATATGTGTATGTTGAATAGACCTACTTTTATCTTATGGCAATAAAAATAGCTCCTCATGAACCTTGAATTGCCATATAAATCATTATTACTAATGTCTTCGCCTTGCCAGTAGATGGCAGTGAAACGTTTTTCAAGCGTTGACTCCACGGAAATAGATTAATTGACCCGTGCCGTGAACCGGATTGTGATTGTGTTGAAAATTTGTAAAATCTCCAGCTAAACAATCATCACGCGTAAAACTCTTACACCCATGCTAAAACCGTATATCGCATTAAGAATAAGGCTAGATTTTTGTGACTCGTATTTTCAGGAGGTCTATTTCTGCAGACACAACCCGCAGACAACCCTTGCAAAATGTCTGAAGACGGATGTCAACGAGCAGCCAACATAACCCCAATAAACACGAGGTAATTGGGACGCAATAGATCAAACAACAGATCACACAACAGATCACACAATAGATCACACAATAGATCACTTAGACTTGAAACCGAAACGAGTATGCATACTATGTTGGGAATACCAGCTAAACAAAGCAGGTGATGCTGCTGATCTGTAATTTATTTGCCCTGGATCTATGTAGTACTGACCCCTAGGCTCCGCCTAGCTAATTGTCGAGGTGTCCCTGAGCAAGACACCTAACCCTAACTGCTCCTGACCAGCTGGTTGTTACCTTGCATGGTTGACTCCACCGTCGGTGTATGAATGGGTGAATGTGAGGCAAATGTAAAGCGCTTTGGATAAAAGCGCTGTATAAATGCAGTCCATTTACCATTTACTGACACTATGCAATACAGTCTATGTTATAGTTTTGTAGATCTATGTTTTAAATAAAGACAGCTAACATGGGACCCTTTAACCATAGAACTGACATTATACAACACAGTCTATAGTTATGTTTAATGGCCTGACCATTGTTCATAAAAGAAATGACTGATTTTTCATTTCAACATGTAACCTTTCCATATCTATCCATGTATCAATACACGTATGCGTTCCTATGCACAGAACATCCAGGTTTACCACGCGGGTTATATATCATGGATACTAGACTATGTGTTTCTGGGTAACTTAATTTATTTCATGGTATTTCATAGCATGAATGTTAATCAACCGCAGAGGCCGGGGCACTGCAAAACACCAATACAAATCCTGCACGAGTACGGCATCAAAACCGGCAACCTGCCCGTGTACACGATGGAGAAGGCCGAGGGTGAGGCGCACCAACCCAGCTTCATCTTCAACGTTAACATCGAAGACGTCTGCTGCTCAGGTCTGGCCTATAAGTTCAACTACTTAACCATTTACTGTTTGGTTTGATCCAAGTCAACCTGCAGTGCATTCAGGCACATGTGCTCCTTAAGTAGCAAGGTAGGCGGTAGAGTCTTACTCAAGGACGCCTACAGGTTAGGCTGCACCGCTACAGACATTGGAGATCGAACCCAGTACCCTTTGTCTGGGAGTCGAACACCCGTCCCTAGCCTAACCCTAACCCTAGCCCCTCAACCCCTAATACCTGTATATGATCTGTATATCTAACCATGTGAGGTTGGTAATAATATACATATTTAAAACTGGTACTTTTTACATATTCCTTACTCGTGAGATCTGTTAATGAGAGAGTAGATGTGTATGTTGAGCATCCTTTTCTTTTGTCCCAGGTCACGGGTCCAGTAAGAAAGCTGCCAAACACAGGGCGGCAGAGGGGGCTCTGAGCCTCCTGCAGATTAACATGGGCCCCGCTGCGTAAGTCTCCCCGGGATGATTGACACCTCGGTCTGCCAATGAGAGGGAGTGTCTCCGTGCAAACTGTTACTGATGCCTGTCCATCCCTCCCACCAGGTGCCCTGCCATTAAACCAGAGAGCAATGGTGTTGCAACAGAGCCCAGCGACCACCCCAACTCAGTCGGCATACTGCAGGTAGGAAAAATAAATTATAAGCGAGAGATTTTAAATGTTCTACTTGTTTCCAACGTTCTACTTTGCAGCGGGGGAATACACCGTGTCACTAAGCTGCGAGTTTGTTAAGCAACTTTGTTTGTTGTTTATAATTATGGCGGGTGACTAACTCTAACACTAGCTAACACTGCTCAGACGCAACTAGACGAGGGTCGCTCTCTGACGGTGGGGCCGATCCCGTCAGAGTTTGGGAGTTTAAATGCGATACGCGTTGGTTTAACAAGCGAAACGAGAAGCCGCTGTGTTGACCGTGTGTTTCACCACGTGGTCCCGACCGCACCAGGAGCTGGCGTTGCAGCGGGGCTGGCGTCTTCCAGAATACAGCGTCCTGACGGAGGCCGGCCCGCCCCACCGCAGAGAGTTCACGGTCACCTGCCGCATGGAGTCCCTCTCGGAAACCGGTGGGCTCGCCTCCCCCGCCCCACCGACGAATGATGCATGATAACACACTACACGTTGCCCCCCCCAAAGTCGTCATCCTATCCGAGCTGTTTATCTGACCTCTCCCCCTTGGTCTCTGTGTGTTCTCCACAGCTGTGGGAAACTCCAAAAAGGCAGGAAAGAAGGCAGCTGCGAATATGATGATCGCGAAGCTCCAGAGTCTATCGGGCTGCGGGGAAATCACATGGGTACGTGTTCACATGCTTGTACCCGGTACGGCCCGGTCTCTCTCTGCCGGGGCGTACGGCCCGGTCTCTCTCTGCCGGGGCGTACGGCCCGGTCTCTCTGCCGGGGCGTACGGCCCGGTCTCTCTCTGCCGGGGCGTACGGCCCGGTCTCTCTCTGCCGGGGCGTACGGCCCGGTCTCTCTCTGCCGGGGCGTACGGCCCGGTCTCTCTCTGCCGGGGCGTACGGCCCGGTCTCTCTCTGCCGGGGCGTAAGGCCCTCTGCCTGGTCTCTCTGCTAGAGTATACGAGTGAGGGATATGGTGCCACTGTTGTTTTTGACAAAGTTGTCCATTTTTACTATTTAAGATTTTATTTGTCAAATGCTACATTGGGGGTTGAACCCAGAACCTTTCAGCCCGTATCATTTTTTTTGTCCAATGTGTTTTTTTTTTTTTTTGTCAGACCCCTAAACCCAGCATACGTCTGGAGGATCTGCGGACCTCCATGGCTGAGAATATCTCCTTGCTGCGGAGGAGCCCCCTGAGCATCCCCAACACAGACTACATCCAGATGATGTCAGAGCTCGCCACAGAACAGAACTTCGAGGTCGCCTACTTCAACATCGGTAGGACGCAACACGGCACATTTGACACGTCACTTTTGTATAGTACAAGACTAATTTGGTAGCAAGCTACAAAATGGCCCCCAGTGTGTTTTGTCATGTTGTTTGTTCTGTCATGTCATTTCTTGTACTGTTTGTAAAGGCCCTGACATACCTCACTGCCTACTGTTGTGTGGCCGGTGTCTGGTCCAAAAAGTTACACTTGAACACACCGCAAAGACTACAGACGACGGCCGACTAGCGCGTACGTTCTGCACCAAACCTGAATAAGACAATGAAAAGTTTTCTGTCTGTGCGTTTGCAGACGAGCTGACGGTGAACGGTCAGTACCAGTGCTTGGTGGAGCTGTCCACCACGCCTGTGACGGTGTGTCACGGGACGGGCATCAGCTGCGGGAACGCTCAGAACGACGCGGCACACAGCGCCCTGCAGTACGTCAAGATCATGGCGTCCATCAACTGACATCACCTTCGTTACTAGCTCTCACTCGGTTTTCTTTTTAAGTGTGAAGTGTGTATCCAAGGACACGAGCCTTTATTGGTCGTTTTTTTTATTTGTATTATTATTATTCTTTAAATTTGTATTTATTTTTTGTCATATCCATGGACCACGCTTACATCGTAATGTGTCAAGCACATGTTTGGCAACTTTGTGAATCACCCTGACAAGCAACGGGAGTCCTGAAACAAGCACTTCTTGATGAAAGATGAACTTTGCTATGATTCATATGTCTATAGATTGAATAGTAAATGCTACAGTTTATTATCTGAGTGATGGAAAGGCTTTTATTTTTGCTCGTTTAGATTTATTCAATATTTAGTCATTTCAGTTTGTATCCAGCTCATTTGATCATGATCAAACCATTTGATTGTTTGATTACCATATCCATTGGTTTAGGATAATTGTGTGTTTAGAAATGTATGAGGCACATAACACTAATAAGAACTAGACTTAGGAGCTATAATTAGGCCATGCTCTCCTTAAAAAATATATTATTTTTACCCAACTGTTCATTTGTATTTTTTTGGAATATATGAAGAAAAAAAAAATCACATTTATTTCCATTTTGCGTGTCTCATTGTGTTGTATTTGACGTTTGGGTCTCTGTGTTTAAGAGTATGTAGGAGATAATAAATGAACTCCTATATACATAGGATGGATGAAACTCTGAAGACTTACCCACAAGATAAATGAACATTTTCCACCATACGGAAAACTATTTAATTTTAATATTGAGCCAGAAGTACACCACATATTACTCGAGTCCCAAGTTTTGAAGTTTTATTAAAACAAGCACTATGTAGCAGCAGTGTACTGTGTTCATGGAGAGATATGTACTTCTTAAAATTGCACTTCAGAAGGTACCCATTGGACAATGGATTCAGAGAACTCCGCTGACAGCGCCTCGCGACAGGCCTACGTGTCTGTCCGTCAAACTAAAGACCCAATCAGGGAGAGGAAACCTTTTGTAAGGCGTTTGCAACATTCATTGGCAGGCTAAGTTGTTAAACATGCAGGGAGGAGAACCGATGAACATCTTTTGAGAAGGGTCATTATTGTCTGGCCTACAGTGATTGAACAAGAGCTTCAGAATTTTCCTATAGAACAAAGTTCAGAGGCTGAATCTACAACACCACACGCTAAGCAATACAGTTTCCAATTTCCTCCGGGGGGGAAAAAACCGTAATAATCCGTAACATTATAAAAAAAACAATTTCTTTGTTAGACCTTTTTTTTTCTTCTTTTAATATGACCCCCGTGTGTAAATGTATTGTAATTGCAGCTATCGTCGATAAGCGCATCAGTTAATTGTGGGGCAAACAGAATGATATGAACATCTTTAATACGCAAGCATATTACAGTCAAATAAACATTTCTTTGCCATCTTAAGCGAGACATCCAGTGTCAGGTTTTCTTCTTCTTTTGTTTTGACTCGTACAGACTTCGGGTGCCATTACATTCTGTCCACAGCTAGTCCCGGTACCGGGGCAGGAGAAGTTTCTACGGCTGTTGTGCGGGGTTCGAGTGCTAACGGCATACCTTC
>OMKP01043640.1:2932-14363 GCA_900302375.1 Bathygadus melanobranchus | reverse complement strand
GCCACTCTCCTTCTATGCTTTGCGACGATGCTCTGAGAGCAAATCTTAAGACAGTTTGATGTTTAAAGCAGCAAGGGCTTGAAAGGACTTCTACCAGCTATTCCGGACCCAAGAAGCCACCCTTCAAAAGGCGTGGCCTCCGGTATTGCTGCCGGCAACTCAGCCAAACAACTTCACACTCGACACTGCACTTCCTCGGGTCCATCGGCGATACACCGGCCAGTGCAGTGCCCGTTCTCCGCCTGTTCAGAACGGGCCGATCGGGCCGATTGGGTGAGCGGTTCTCGAGAAAGCTGCTAGCAAACAACTACACACTGGACACTGCACTTTGTTGGGTCCTCAGCGATAAACCTAAAAGTGTGAAGTCGAAGACGTGTCAAGAAGAAAATGGAATTCCACACACAAACAGAGACTCCTTCCATTGCAGTTAGATATAACCTAAATGTCGTACATGTTCAACTTTTCCTCACACTGTGTTCGTGTTACTGTACTGTAATGTTAATGGAATATATTTAAATGTTAATGTTAAACTGTTGTACGCCTGGGATTCTGAAGTGTCTTCAGACACTAACTTTAACTGAAGAAATGGCTTTAAAAATTCCTTTTGAAAATGTTTGATTGCATTATTTGTTATTTGTATTAACTATTAAATGACTAATAATACTGCTTTTTAACACTAATGTTTGTTTTTATTGGTTTTCTGCTTATCCTCATGTCCTTGTTTTTCCTCCCTGCACACACTGTGGACACACAACGTTGTCCACAGATGATTACATTATGGTATAGTTGGCTCAGGTCTACTATAAATAATAAAGCCAGGCCACCAGGCCACCAGGCCACTAAGTCCATAACAACAACAACAACAACAATGAAACTCTGGGTTTTATCGTAGCTCAAAATATAATAACTTTGACCAACTGCCAATTGACAACTTCTGATGTATTGTACTCAATATATAGCCAGCTGTGAAATTATCCCTCTAGCCGTGATAAATATAGGCATACCTAATACTTCAACTAAATATGGTCTTTCATTATTATACAATATTATTATAACGTTGTAAAATAGCCTCTCAAAAGCCATATAATAATACATGGCATTGAGATGTACATATAATATCGGCTAAACTCTGGAATTATGACAAACACAATAATTGACTAGACCTAGCAATTCCTTAAATAGTTGTAATGTGTTCAATACTGTCATTCCAAAATAAAAACAGATTTTAGACGGACACCAGGTAATAAAAAGGTCCACAATACAAATATATGCTACAACAGCCTGATATCAAATCATATTAAAAGAAGATAGCTTAATTTACAAAAAATGTACACCACACTGTTAGCTAACTAATCTGTGAAAGTCTATTAATGGATCAGGCCAGCACCTGGCTTTAGCCAATACATGGTTAGGACTACCAAGTTAAGAATACCAAGTTAAGACTACCAAGTTAAGACTACCAAGTTAAGACTACCAAGTTAAGACGGCTTGTATCAAAAGTGGTCTTGTGGTATCCCAAATCAAGTTTCTATGAATCCAACGACATCCAATGTGGTTGCAAAGCAATCCTATAGTGTTATCCGTAGTGGCAATAGGGAGAGAAAACCAACCAAGAGGTGACAGAAGCATGGATAAATAAGATCAGAATTCATCCCAGTGGCTGAAAGCTTCTTCATTTGACTGACATTTACATTAGAATTAGTTTGACAGCTGCCAGGAGAGACACAATAGACCGCCCCCACACACACACACACACCACCACCACCACCAGCACCACCACCACCACCACCACCAGCACCACATTTTGCTCTATACCTTTCTGGGAAAAAGTGATGAATTGCACTCCTGAGTCAATATGCCGCTTTTTACGGCACTCTGGAGTTAAAACAGCAGACGGTAAACCAATAACATCAGCATGCATCAGATCTGGGCTTTATACCCTGTTAAATCACCTTTCCGCTTCATCACTCTACAGGTTTGGTTAAGCAAAGATGACCTTTTTCCCCCTGTCAGGGTGCCCGGGGCCTTTCTCAGCACACACGGTACTAGGGTGGGATGAGATCCTAGAAATCATTATTCTCAGGCTTTCATTAGTGTATTGTCTCTCAAAACAAACAGGGATAAAATGAAGTTTGTCCTCTCAGATTCCACTCACTGTCTACCATGCTGCAATACAGTTTAGAAATGCTATGATGCTACTTATTAGAGATGCGCGGATGGAGTCATTGGCCCCCGTGATCCGACTAGAACTGCGGGTGTAGGCGGTTCAGGATCTTTTTTCTGTAATTATGGTATGCGGGTGGTTTGTGGGCAGGTAAGTGCATCTTCTTAATTTCTTGCAATCAGGTATTTCTTGTAGGCCTATGCTATCCTAACATTCGCTCAAGTTTGGTATTGCATATAAATGGTAAATGGATTATTTATAGAGCGCTTTTATCCAAAGTGCTTTACATGACCTCACATTCACTCATTCAGACAACGACGGCGGTGTCAACCAAGACAACAACCAGCTGGTCGGGAGCAGTTAGGGTTAGGTGTCTTGCTCGGGGACACCTCCACACTTAGTTAGGGGGAGCCAGGGATCGAACCAGCAACCTGCATATTGTATTCTCATGTGTATCTTATTTAAGAATAAGTTGTTTTATTATAGTTCTACGCCTAGCTATTGTAGGCCTGTTCGTTATTCTTGTTCTCTAAATGCCTCATTTTGGTCTGTGTTTTCTAATCAACATTTTGCCTGAATAAATGCTTATTATGTTATGAAGTCAAACACTGACTATGCATTTTGTGGTTTGGTTCATTAATCCAAATGCATTACCGATAACAGGCTGCAGCCTCGTGCACGGTGAAAAGGTTGGCAACGGGCAAATTCTGATTAAATAACAGCTTGAAATTATATTTGTCCGCAAATATAATTTGCGGACTTCATATGAAACAAAATTATAAAGCAATTGTAGTTTTCAGCAGCACCATTTTGTAATAGCGTAATAGCATCATGGCTGTGATGCAGAGACAGGTGTAATTTACAAACGGCCGTGTCGCGTAGCGGTCGGGTGCGATTACAGCAATGGATTGTGGGTGAGAAGATACCTTAACCGTGTATCACTCATTCTATGAGAGAGAGAGTAAGCCCGTTGTATTCCATCTGTATACAGTATGCATCGTGGTATATGATGCAGGAATTTTGAAGACGTCAAGGTTAGCAATGTACTGCTTCATAATGAACCTTGATGGACATTATATTATTCATACATGCACACACAGCCGTATACTGCCGATACACCTTGTTATTCGTGTTAGTTAATTGAAGATCCCAAGCATCTGCAATTAAGTGAACTTCCTGTGTTGGGCGAGGACACCGGCATTATAAAGAGCTTACGTTGTGCGGGTGTGAGAGCGCATGCATGAGCGATGCCATTAAGCTAGATCAAAAAGTTCCCCGCCATCAAGTCTGCTGCTCAAATTATTCTTCAAACCTCATCGATCGCCTGCTCCATTTCCTGTCATCGAGCCCTGGCATTCAGACTAAGTTTGTATTCCTGCAGTTTCTACAGGAAGCGCCAAATCCCCAGCACCTGAGGGGATTTGCCTTTGGCGGACTCTCTCTGTCACTCTTTAAGTGCGACTCGCTCACTAGTTCCACGCTCCTACGTGCTGTGCAGCGTCGATGGTGGGAGGTCAAGAAGCGAGCGGAAGCGCGTGGGCGTGCTAATCTTCCCTCTGGGCTGTTCTGTGACGCCGCCTCCCATCGCTTCATCGCAGTATTTTAATATCTCAGAATTGGGGACACGGTGAGGGTTAGAGGTCTGAAACAGGAACGTTCTCTCAAAATGAAAAAGAATGTGTGGGCCCAGAATAAAGGGGTGTTGGGGTCATGCGCTAAATGTCGGCACTACATTTATTACGATGTCAAGGTATCCACTGGTTTTCTGGTGGAGCCTTTCCGACTCTTGGCAACAGCACTGCAATGCAGAGTCTGATGCATTGGAAATCCGGTTGACCTTTTGAGTGTGCCCCGGTCCTAAACATTGTTGGTGACATCAAAACAACAAAGGTCAGGACAAAAAAGAATCCAGAAAAAATAACTACAATAGGAAAGTGGGGGGAATTTGAAGACATACCGCTTGTGGGAGGAAAACACTGTTGGAGGGTGGAGATGGGTGGAGATGGGTGGGGGGTGGGTGTCGTTCAATACAAAAAATTAACATTTTGAGTTAAGGGAGCAATTCCCTTTCTTTCCTTGATAAAATCCAATTCAAATTAGCCAATTGTTTCTTGGAATTGCTCTCCCTCGGTTGTCTTGAAAAATAAATGATCTTTTTTAATCAATACAAGTGTCTCAGGTACCAGACAGTGGCAACAGTGCTTAGTGCTTGGGTTTGTGTCACCAATTGAATTACACACTACAACAGAGCCTTGTGACATTTATTGGAGTACATTGGTGCGATAGATTCTCTGATTATAGATAATTGTGAACATAGGCCAAATGCCCCTTGGAGATTGTGCCTTTGAAAATACATCTCAGGACTAGACTTATCCCCCTCCCCCACAGTGTACATGTGACAAAGCGAGATCCTCACACATACTAGCTTGTACTTATTGCCCACGAACCATTAGATCACAGAGGAAAACACTCGCGATACAACAAAGGGAAGTAACTGCCAAGCAGAGGCATCTCAAGCTGAAAGAGAAACAATGCAGTCTGCACCCATCAGTCCATCGTTAGTAAGCCTTCAATGCCAACACAAAACCCAACCACTAAGCGCAGTTGCCATTGTCTGGTACCTGCCATTGTTTGGTACAAAGAGTAGGCCATACAGAGCTTTGAGTTCTTGTATTGAGAGTATATTGCTAGAGGGCTAGCAATGCAGTAATTTGAGTGTGCACCACACATGCAAGAGAAAATAGGCACATAAAAAATAGCTAAAAATATACTGCTTGTCAAGGAATGACAAGCAGGCAGGTAAAATAACAAATATCATTAAACACCCTGACGGTATTTCATACCACCAGTCTACTTAAGTGATTTCTGACAAGTAATACAATGCACCATTCCCTGTGATGTATTAATAACGATATTACCTCTTAATTTGTTTCAAAGCAACCATAACATACATGTGTCAGAATGTTATTTGCGGCAAACTTTGAAGTTACTCATCGAAAGTGCTCTAAATGCTCTAAATGAAACACCACCTTCAAAAGCAGCTCCTCTATAATAAGCAGCAAGAACAACCTACGTGCTGTAGTCTGTGACGGTATGTCAGGAAAAAAAGGCTAAGAGGCTAAGGTGTGTCCATGAGTAAGGCTGAATGGTAAATTGACTATTTATATAGCAGAGCGGCCACTCAAAAGTGGTTTACAATTATCGCCTCACGTTCACCCATTCATAAACACATTCATACACCAACGGTGTTGTCATGCATGCAAGGCACCATCCAGCTCATCGAGAGCAGATAGGATTAGGTGTCTTGGTCAGGGACACCTCAGATAGGAGGAAGGGGATCGAAACACTACCTCCTGAGACAATCACGCGGGATTGCTTTGATGTGCACTCTAGATATGCATTTAGGACGTTAATTCAGAATGCAATGTGTTAGAAAGCAGTATGGTGACTAATGCCCTTTGCAAACCATCAGCAGCAACCACAGGGAGCATCAGAGACAGAATTTGAGCCTAGGCTCATTTGAGCCCGTGTGGGAATGAACCCATTAAATATGCTCCGGCACAGCAACAATATCTTATCCTCAATACCGCATTGTGAAGTCATGTGTGAGAAAACAAAAGATTAGCCTTTTCAGCATTCAACAACCAGCGTCTTTATCACATATGCTATACTTGTGCTGTTCATATATCATGTATTTTATGCAAATATTATGCACAGTAGCAATGCTAATATTCAAGAATGTGTGTTGTAATCAACAACCTGAAAATGCTTAAAGGGGAACTTTGCCGATTTTCAGCCGGCATTGTGTAATTTCAACGTGGGTAGTATATGCAAATGAACAATGTTTACCTTTCCTCCATGTTGCCTGCACCCAGATCTCCCCACTACTTTGGTCTGCTGGGTAGACGCTAGCGTGATCTTACCCAAACATTAACTCATCATTAACTCTCAACTGTCAAATGAGGGAGTTGGGGTAAGATTTTGCATCTGTGAGCTCTAGAGACAACTGTTTTTCACACTATCCCTAATGTGGATAGATATTTAAGTTGTCCTTTAATGCCAAAAGCATTTTGATTTTTAGATTCAATGCAATATTTATTTGTATTCGTATAACAATATTTGGTAACATTTTCTATGACACCCATATCTACAATTTATTATAAACACTTGGATTGTATGTGAGATATTCTGGTTATAGCACTGCATAATTATGGTTATAAGCATAAGCATTACAATTACTGTTATAATGCATTATAATGTGATCTTAAGTTACTCTAAGTGATCATTGGGTGCTTTAAGTAAAGGAATGAAATTACTGAGGTATAGGCAGATATAATACATTACAAGCTGGTTATAAGTCACTATAAGTGGTCATGGTTTGCTTTAAGTAGGGTTAGGGACATTTACACTTCACTAATGTAATAAAACAACTCACTCTAAAGACTAAACTTTTCATATCAAGAACCCAGGTCCAGATCAGAGTACACTTGACCCCAAAGTCCAGTATGTTTGATTACTGTGAACACTGTGTACTGTACTTTGGCATGGCTCAGTGATTGACACTTTTGTTGTTGTACAGAAGGAGACCCCAGTGAACTAAAGAATATCTGCAAGCTCATCAACTATGTAAAGATTCAAATACTTTCCGACAGCCTCTGAGAAAAAAATATCTCAGTTTTTGACCAGGAATTAATGAGCTACAGTGCAGTTTGGCTGTTCCAGCTTCATTATCATTTCATTAACTATGTGGAAGTCCTCCACCAAAGTTTTGATAGTATCCATCTTTGCCCACCTGGAAATGGCATTGGGTGGAGTGTCAGACCTTCCAACAGCAGAAATGTTGGAAGCTAGATAGAATATAACAGGAAGCATGCGGCTTGTGCACGGCCGTGGAGTAATTTCAGAAATGATTGGGTAAATGACTGTAATTAAATCCGCTTGAACTCTAGTGAATCATCAAAAAACGATATCCACGGACCGGCAAGCCTCTTGATACTGGTAACCCTGAGCTCTGCAAAGCAGGGGCCTGAATGTAACTCATGAATGTTAGTGTAGAACTTTTGTGCACTTGTCCTTGTGGTTTCAAGAACAAGTGCAGTGGTAACTTGCACCCTGAATAATATAACATCACATTATTGGAATGAATACAAAATTCTATGAATAGCATTTAAGCCAAATTGTGAATCAAACTTTTTTCTTAATATGAAAAATAACGTAGTCATGACAGCTGACCCAACCCAACCAAATCATCTTAAGGTATATTTCTGGAGTGAGACTAGTGTCTACTAGTATGATGTGTGCAGCATTTGGGATGCCAGCCAATGTGAAAGCATTAAAGTGTTTCGACTGGCTCCAGAATCACAGCAAGAGTCCTGGAGAAGCTTCATTTAGTCTCAGCGGAGCACCAGAACTCAAATGAGGATATAAATAAGCAATCCATGCAAAAGTAACTGCTTCAGATAAAGATCAGCATCCAAGATCCTTGTCACTTCTCTCCTTCAGGACTGTCTTGAAAGTGGCTTTAATAAAGAAAGTACACTGAACGGTTATCTCCTTGCGCAAGATTGCAAGTTGAGTTCCTAGTTCCTTCAACCCATGTTTGTTCTGTCCACCTTTTTCCTCTTTAATCACAGTAATGACATGAAAAGTGTAGCCAAGTTCCCTCTATCCTTATTGAACTGAGGAGGCTAATGTTTACGATCAGTAATTGTAAGCTAGGCAGGGGAGTGCCAATATAGTAGCACATAATCTGAATTTAACCAGGACCATTATTACATGGCCTAACTAAGGCACTCAGGATTTAATTATAATAAGTGTGACGTGGCCCATGGCCCTGCATAATATTAGATACCATCCTCCACAGAGGCACATTCAGTTAATGGGTGACCAACAGGTCTACACTACGGCTATATTTTACATTCCACTTATCTCCCTTTTGCATTTACTTTTTGAATCGTTCTTGCTTTTGAAAGCTAGATAAACACATTACCAGAAAGACAATTGTTGTTCGTAGTTGTGTTTTTTTTATGTGTGGACCCCCACTTCAAAGATGCCATCTGGTAACTGACAGACCTTGGCAGAAAGACACACAACCCTCCCAAAAATATTCAACCCGTTAAAAGGAGAAATGTGGAAACTTTTACTGGAATGTAACTATTTATACTCCTGTGGATAGGTTATCCGGACAGAGCTGAAGAAGCTGTGCATGGGAGATAATTGCATCAATAACAAACCATTCATTTATATGGGCTCATGAAATCAATGGATTCACACTTGGAATTGTGCCAGCAAGGCAGATGATAACTTCATTCTTTGAATGCTTATCGTTGGCACTCTTAAGTAGGCAGAATACTACAAACCAACAGTTTTCCTTTTCTAAAATGAACAAACAACGGAAAACCCAAGAGCCATAGCTGAAAAACAAAAATGATAATTGTAAAAAGAAAATTAAGGAGTGTCCACTTGTGCTAAAAGTCAATTTCTAACTGGCAATAAATCACAATTAACAAGTCAAGTTTTGAATGTATCAAAACTCAATAATACTAAGCTCACGCCCCATTACCTTCGACAGTTAGATCTAAATGCAAGATGAAATGCCCAATAATCACATATTTTCATGTGTCACTTTTAATGTATCTGTTAAAAAATGCTACCCACATTGAAATGATACAAAGCCGGTTGAAAACCAGCAAAGTTCCCCTTTAACAGGGATAACATAGAAAGGAGAATTATTCCTCAATGTGAGGAGAGAAAGACACAGCCCACCAACTAATTGCTTGCACTGTTTTTCACCTATTTTAATCAGTATTCATTCATTTACTTTATTCAAACCCGAGGTGGCCATGACTTCATAAATAAATCCTATCCTACCAGGGTTAGATTAAGATTTATTGTGTTTCAAAGCACACTGCTTTTAGTATTAGTGATTTAGTAATGCCATTGATAAGTAACTGCAGCAAGAGCTTCTTACTACTTCTTTTCTATGGCTTGACCTTTGGATAGCCCCTAAAAATGAACAAGCACCTGCTTATTCAATGCAGACATTAAAACATAATGGCCCTCGCTCATGGTCTGGGGCCTTGCAGCATAGCCGCAGGGGCTAACAGAGGTTCTGTTGAGTTGCATGTCATTAGCCAACGACGGCTTCTTCTCGATCTCATCTCAGTTCCCTCATCTCATCCATCTGATCTGAGGAAACTGGACATGTTAAAACATGTCCTTACGGGCGATCGCCATCTTCATCTTGTATGTTGCACGAATCATCATGAACAGTCTGTGACAACAGAATCCATTCTCAGAATAAAATAAAATGGTCTCATTTTGGGTGAACCTTCAGTGGCAATATTGGAGATGAAACGGTATGAAAATGTCATACCATGATTATAGTGACAAAAAGGTATTTGTCAGTATTATTGCAATATTGTTAATATGTGCTGAAACTAGGGGTGGGCGATCTGGTGATGTTATATCGTAACATCACCAGACTCTTAAACTAATGGAAGCGCCACCATGGACAACAAAATCCTGTGGCAAACCCCAGAATATGTATTCATTAATAATCAGGATATGTATGTGAGCAAAAATCCTCACATACATATCCTAATATTTGCATGCCGTAGACGTAGCCGACGCCTGCTGTAATCCATGAATCCTTTCATAGATGGAACAGGTTTCTTTAGTTTGTTTGACACTCGTCATGAAAAATTTAGAAGCACACTGCAATTTTTTAGGGGGAATGCATAAATGAATGCTGGGATCCAATATAAACATGCATGTTAATCCATTACACATCATCCGAGGCACCCTGTCACTTCCCACAGCGGGGCACCCAAGCGCCGCCGTAATTAGCTCGTTTTTTGAACACCGCGAAGGCAAACAAAATATGAAATGAAATATGATGCACAGGACCGAGGAAACACTGGGAAGTTGTCAAGGAAACGAAATATAAATGAGTGTTCGTAATAAGTGTGCTGTGAGTGTTTTAAAATGAAAACATGTTGATGTTTAAAAGTTACATGCGTTGAAAAATGAATTAGAAAAACTTTGGATTGCTATTATTAACGGAGGAAGCAAACCACAGTTATGAGAATCCGTAATGAGAAATGAATTGGAATATTAATATATATATATAATATGGCTACTTGTTACAAATAAATTCTATATACAACCACACTTTATTGAATACATATATGCAGATACGACTTTGAACACCGTTTTTATGAAAAAAATGTGTTATAAACACCAACACAACGACGTTAAATGTCGCGGGTATGCACGAAATTGCCAAAGATGAGACATTCTCCGGCATAGCCATGGTATGCCTGAAGACTGGAACGGCCCCCTGGTGTGAGAGGTCGGCGGCAGGAGCAGGAGCGGCATTAAGAAAAACATCTAAAAGTGTCTGATGAGCGTCTATTTTCCTCTCGCTGGGCTAAGTGCTCCAACAGTCAGGTGTAATGTTCCATTATCCCCGGCCACCCCCACACATAGCAAACACCGCCGCCGCTGTGTGGGTGTTTGTGGCTGGCGTTGCCCTCCTCTATCCCCGCGCCATGCGTGTCAAAGAGCCTCAGCCCATCAATTATCTTTACAGCCTGCTCACAAGATTCATGAGGACTCAAGATGGTCACAGATGAGATCCACCACTGCCCAAATTAATGTGAGCTGCAGATGAGTGTGTGTGTGTGTGTGTGTGTGTGTGTGATGAGAGGGTTGGCAGCAAGGGAAGTATGAACGCACTTATCAGTAGGCGATGATCTGTGACTTGTAAGGATCCCTAGATTACACATAAAGGCAACGCGAAGGATTGTTTTGTGCCAATAAAACGCAGGGATATAAAATAAAAAGGGATATTTGCCATGAAAGGCAACACGAGTTGTCAGGCTCGACACATCGTTATTGTCTGCGGCACTCTATCGTTGGGGGTCTCACAAGGCAGGAGCTTTTTAGATAGGTCATAAAATACTGGGACAGAGAGACAGAGAGAGAGAGAGAGAGAGAGAGAGAGAGAGAGAGAGAGAGAGAGAGAGCAGTTAAAACAGCGTTGGGAGAAAGCAATCTCTCATGTGGAGACACGGGGAGCAGACACACACAGCAGTCCATCATGGCCGCTAGCCTCCACGACCAACTTGCATAGCAAAACAAATAAAGACGGGGGAGGGGAGGGAACAGGGTTGCAGTGAAATGCGGCTCCGGGAGGCTTAAGAAAACATGTCAATTCCCCCGCCATGAAACACGGCAGGCCGGAAATGTTCAACAGAGGGGGAT
>OMKP01043191.1:1519-15856 GCA_900302375.1 Bathygadus melanobranchus | reverse complement strand
ACAGCCAGGGCAACTAAGGAGTGGCTCCGTAAGAAGCATCTCAAGGTCCTGGAGTGGCCTAGCCAGTCTCCAGACCTGAACCCAATAGAAAATCTTTGGAGGGAGCTGAAGGTCTGTGTTGCCCAGCGACAGCCCCGAAACCTGAAGAATCTGGAAAAGATCTGTATAGAGGAGTGGGCCAAAATCCCTGCTGCAGTGTGTGCAAACCTGGTTAAGAACTACAGGAAACGTCTGATCTCTGTAATTGCAAACAAAGGTTTCTGTACCAAATATTAAGTTCTGTTTTTCTGATGTATCAAGTACTTATTTCATGCAATAAAATGCAAATTAATTACTTAAAGATCATACAATGTGATTTTCTGGATTTTTGTTTTAGATTCCGTATTTCACAGTTGAAGTGTACCTATGATAAAAATTACAGACCTCTACATGCTTTGTAAGTGGGAAAACCTGCACAATCGGCAGTGTATCAAATACTTGTTCTCCCCACTGTAGCTACAGGCTAGGTTCTTCATTTGAACTGCCCCTCTGTGTCCCTTGTGAAGGTATCTAGCGCTCTGCTGCATGGTTTACAAGGTATCATGTGATCCCATCCATGTTCCTTGACATACAGATACTGAAAAACCTGATACAGTGGGTCGCCATGGTGATGTGATAAACTTTAGACAGTGCTGGGTGGTTGCGTGTTTCTCTTGTATATACTAACATTAGTCACAGGAAGCTGGTTGACGAGTGTTGAGTGAAACACTTCTGCCGGGTCTATTGATTTGTCTTCCTCAGTAGTCAACAACGGAACACACGACAGGAGGCCATCTGCGTTACCATGTTGTCAGGGACGCCGCGGGAAGTCAGAGTTGGGAGTGCTGAGAGAGAGTCTATATAATGACGTCCTATTAAATGACGTCCTTGAACACAGACACAATGAAAGAATGCAGTGAGGACCCCAGTGCAAATGAGAAGCAGGATACCGAGGAAGCCAACAAGGCTATCTAACCAGGTCACTCGGCGACCGCCGCGCGCACGCAGACACACACACGCAGACACACACACACACACACACACACACAATGTCGCACTGATCTGTGACAGAAATAACATAACTTACTAAATGATAATGACATGGGTCCCATCCTGATGTGATGTTGTTCAGACAGCTGTTGACGATGCCAACGTTTTTGACGTCAATAAATACATCTCCGTGAATTAAAATGAAAACGCAACAAAACTAAATTTGCCGACGGATGTTTTAATCCACATGGTGGCACTGCTTTCCAATTTTGCATTGAACGTCGTATTCAGAAACAGTTTATTTCAACAGGAACTGACGTTCTCGGCTCAAGTAGATAGAAAAAAAACGCAGTTGCAGGAAAAATGGCTGCAAATACCGAGCCGCAAAATGGTAAGAGATTAATAGTTGTCTAATGTAATACTAGGTGTGTAAAAGTTATAGCGTGCAGTTACAACAATTCCACCTTACTTCGTATGTTGAAGTTTTATGTTTCCCTAACGGCATAAGTTTCTGACGTGTTATGGTTGACTTGTTGGCAGGTCACAGTCTGAGGGCTTTAATTATTGAATCAGTATTCTTCAAAGTTCAGAAATATGATCCCCAACACCCGATCATCGCCTGCAAACACACATACACATTAGCTGAAAAGCTGTCATCCGTTTGTAGTTGGTTCATTTGACAATTTTCAACCTGGCTCGGGTGAACATGCTAACAGCTAACTTGCATACAGTAAAACTTGCGTGATAACTTCTAACATTGGCGTCACCGTTTAAGTAAGAAGTGACATTCGCAAAATAGCAATTTCCTCTGTCTAGTTGTATTCTCTACCATGACCGGCGTAATATAAGAGTCACATTTTTCCAAAGATGTATTGTTACTTCGTGAATGCAAATTGAATCCAGGACCTTTCGGCTGGGAGTCGAGCCACTATATTATGCTACACAATACTACACTGTACTAATACACTATCCCGCCCATCTAAAATCTAGCTGACATATTTATGTCAGTCTAATATCTTAAATATGTAGATATTTAAGAGAAGACTATTGTGTGCATACTGTATTTCTTAATAGCAATTGTGAGCCATTTATAAGTATATCCCTGCTTGATGATAGGCAGTGAATAGGGAAGCCAAGTAAATGTTAACCAGAAAACGCGTATCTAAAGGGATAAGGGATTGTTTGTCTTCATGTTGTAAAGGTATGGACATTGCAAATGCAAAACCTTGAGTGCTTTTTGGTGGCTTTTAAAATCAAGCATGAATGATAATGTCAGAGACAATGTCATGCCTTTACCGTCGCTTTAGGACATTGGCTTTGACTGAGGTTGATTTGCATCTAACATGTAGCTGTTATTGACACTAAAAGTCATGTCACAATGTTTGTTTTGGTGTCTTTTATAGATGTCAGTTCTCCACAGTTGGTAACACACTCCAAAAAGTAACAAGCTGTAACCCCCCTCCACCTTGACCAATGCATTTCGATGAGTATATGAAAGAGATAATATACAAATTGTATATATATATTGATATTGTCAGGGATATTCATTATTGTGATGGAAACTATAATGCATTTTTTTGGTTTTAAAGCATTGCAGTTGCCCTACTTGGTGTAAAGGGAATATTAAAAATAAACTCACAAAACAGTATTAAACTCAATGTCACTCTACCTGCTTCATCATTAGAGGCTTTTACAGAATAGAGAATGCCAAGAATCCCTAAAATGTAAGATTGTCATATTATGTATCACATAATATGTATCACATATTTGATCGGCTTCCTTGTAGCTTGTAACTGTTACCTGGTAATAGTTAAGAGCCGTCTTCTTAACTGACATCTTCTCTCTCCCAAATGCTCAAAAACAATGTTCTTGATCCAACATGTTGAATACTTTATTACATTTATGTTCTAAAAATGTTAAGGCTACATCTACTAATCAATGAATGATTTGTTTATAATTGTTATTGTTTCCCTTCAAATCCCACAATGGTGTAATTATCATGAGCAGGCCCTCAGTGTGATTAAGTTGATCTACATAACACAACACAAACTGACTTGTTTTTTTATATGGTGTTTTGGTTCAGAAATGTATATAAAGATATTAAACAGTTTTGATGTTTCACAGCAACCCAGCTGACAAAGCACTTGGGAACCTGGAAGAACTGATGAGGGACCTTTTTAAAGCTTTACTGGGCAGGCCAGCATTCCACTAGCAGCAGTAGACTTTGCAGTAGATTTAGCAGTATTAGTATGTCCTGTTGTCGTTCCTATGCAGTTCCTTTCCTTTCTTTTCCTTGCCTTGTATGGTCCATCAACACAAATGGTATTTGGAGTCAGAACCCTTTGTACTCTGGTATAGTTTGGTTATCTGAGTGCCCATGCTTTAGCTTTAGCCCATGTCTGTTCTTCTGGATTCATAATGGCTTGTTGTTATCCCCTATCTTCCCCTCCACATTCACCTTCTTTAAAGGGCACTAGCGAGGTCAAGCTAACACAGGCAGGATCCCATAAGTTGGAAGATATCGGACTTGGGCTAGGACCAAGAGTGGTGTTACTGGACATCTCTGGTCCCAGGTAGTGGTTATACTGTAGCATTGAGAATAGTAGGTGGGATGGATGTACAAATTAGCATGTGTGATTCCTGCTTTTGCCTTACCTGGACTTCAATGTAATCTTCCCAGTAGCATCATACACAGCATGCATGCATGCTTAATTTTGTTGTCAAAAAAAAGTCAACTGAAATAGCCAATTTGGAAGCTTGCTTCTGTAACCATGGCATGAACACAAGACACTATTTAATAGCCTTTAGCTTCCAGCCAAAGTAGAGTTATTTAAGTTATGTTATTCGGTATAAGTTATTTTTGTTATTAGGCATACCAAATGGTGACATAGTAGACTATGAATAAAGTTCTTGCTCAAGGATGCCTACAGGTAGATGGACATAGGTGTTATGAGCTGATGACCTTTCGGATGGGAGTCATACCTAGAATGTTTTGCTCCTGCTCACAAGTAGTCTTCATCAGTAAATTGTTCCTTATTTTCGGTGACATTAACTAGGGTTAGGGTTTAGGGTTAGGGTAACTTGTATTTTGGAAGTACTTTAAAACAAGCCACTGTCCTGTGGCTTGGGCCAGTCCAATATATATAGCCATTCCTTAGAAATAATGTGTGCATCATTCCTGATGCATGTATACCTGTTAAGTGACAATTAATTAGCATTGTGGGCGAAAGGTACTGTGACTTGCTTTAAAAAAAAAAAGATGGCGTTTGTGTTTGAGTTAGCATTAATCGTAAATGAGTTGTTTTAATGTGTAAGTTGTCCAAAAATGTCGCTGAAGGTAGGCGTCTATTTGCTGAGGCACATTTTCAGACATTACTTGAATTATATTGTGGCAATGGCAAGTCAAAATGACGAGCAGTATTAAGCACTCTTGAGTTCAATGAGGGCTGCCAAACTGCTCAGGGCCCCAGAGGTGATATTAGCATAACTGATAAGACCGTCTTGATTCTGTGGTGCTAGCCTGATGGTAACTCATAGAGAGGGAGAGTGGGAGAAGGACAGTGAGAGAGGGAGGACAAGAGTGTGAATCGCCTGGGTGCCTTGCATAACAAATTCCTCAGCTGCACAATAGTGCTCGGCTAGCCTGCTCAGCCCGAGCACAGTCTGTCGTCTCCACCACAATGGGGGCTGGCTGGCTGGCTGGGTATAGGGGGGGCTCAGGAGAGGCTGGTGATACTGGGAGGGAGAGGCTGGGAGGAAGAGAACTCACTCAACCCTGCAGATAAGGGGCCTGTCATGTGGCACCCTGGTTAAACCTGAACTTTCTCCTCATTGTTTGGTTTATAGGTATGGCAGAAAGCAGCCACAAACAACTGTCAAACACATTCTGATTCCATATTCAAGCTTACCAATGTACAGTAATACAATTGTCAGTTGGGTGACTATTGTGACCGATCAATACAATCAATACTGTAGTAAACATTCTATGGTTGTGCATATATAGCACACATGGCCTAATCATTAAACAGTTGACCTGCATCTTGATTACATAGAAACATGGAAAAAATGACGTTGCATCTGACATTCAAGGCTTTTCTCTGTGCATTGTGACCGATGGGCTGTGACAGTGTGAATTAGCTTATTGTTTTTGCTGAGCTAGACTTGCCAAATATACAATTAAGTAAATCAATGCCTGATGTAGACATTTTTGTTTGTTATATTAAAACATTGAAAGTTTATTAACTGTATGAGTTTGTCATGTTTTGCTCATCTTGTTTCAGGTGTTTAACATGCTGTCCTCCAGCCTTTAAACCACACCAGCCTTCCTGAACTCCTACCCATGGCACGTTTTAAGTTGACATAATGGCCCAGATTTCGAGTGGTAATGGGTTCAAGCTTGATGTCCCCCAGCCCAAGGGGGTTGTGGGTAAAGAAGAAGCCCTCAGAATGGAGGAGGAAGCTTTTGCAAAGTTGCAAAAGGAGAAGCAACACTCTCTATCAGTGTCCTCACGCTTATCCTCTTCTGCTCCGTCCTCTTCTTCCCATAAACTAATATCCTCATCCATCACTGCTACTCCTCAACCATCGACCTCCACTGCCAGACCAGAAAAAGACCTCATCGTCTTCCCGGAGACCAAGAAACAAGTGGAGAGCGACAAGTTCAGGGATATTGATGTGGACAAGTTAACCAATGAGGAACTTGAAAAGCTCCTTTTGGATGATAACTTTGGGGCTAACAGCAGCAAGGCTCCACGTCCCTCCTCACTGCTGGGCTTCAACCTCAGTGCCTCCTACCCTGGTGGCCATGCCTGTACTCCCTCCCCATTCCACAGTGGCCAGTGGACTCCTGTTATCTCCACACCATCCGGCTCTGGTGTCTCCACTCCCACCCACCAACCAGCTCCCTTGTTCCCCTCCGCCCCATTTCCCAAACCAGGCTCCTTCCAGAACGGCTTTCCCCCAGCAATATCACCCTTCATGGGCCTCACAGCCCCACAGCCTTCCTTCATGGCCTTCACCCCCATCCAAACCGCCGCTCCAATTGTCTTTCAGCAGCCCCCAGTGGACCCAGTGATGGCCAAACTTTTTGACAAGATCGCCAGCACTTCGGAATACCTGAAAAACGGCAGGTCGGCCAGCGTCGACTTTGATTCAGTGCCTGGCCCTGCAGTTTCCCTGGCCCCTGACCCACCGGCGCAACCAGCTGCTGCTGCTGCAGCGGCAGCAGAACCCTCTAGTATCAGCCGCTTTGAGTGGCTGGACCTCGACCCGCTCACCAAATGCAAAGAGGATGGTGAGGAGATGCCCCCAGTAGCCGGGGGAGGCGTGGCCGCAGTAGCGGGCCCTGCTGGGGACCCCTGGGATGCGGTACTGGAGACTGAAGGGAGTAGGGGCAGTCCCTCTACCCAGGTCAGGGCCTCCCCCTCCATGCAATCACAGCCCAGAAGGGCCTCGACAGGGGCAGCCATCAGCAGGAGCCACTCTCTCAGCCTCCCTGGAACGTCCTCCCAACACCAACCAAACAGTCAGGTAGGCTTTGGATTGGATTTAAAACGCATTGAATGTGTTTACTGATATTGCCTAGTCCTTGCATATAAAAGTACATTTCTGGAGCAGTGCTCATAGCTCATCTCTTTGAGTCCAGGCACGCTTAACAGCGTTTTTCATAATGGGAATTAATCAGACAATGCCCAAACCCATCCCTTTGACTCCTGTGCCCACACACACACACACACACACACACACACACACACTAGAGTAGTCTGCAGAGCAGTTGGGCCACATCTCTAGGAAACTGGCAGAGAATAGGACCAGTATTATTTCTGCTGGTAAGATGATCATCCTTGCCCTGTTGCTTGGTTGTAGTTAGGATGTCACAGGATGTTCATGTAGGGAAGTTATGAGAGGGTTACGCAGCCTTTTATGATGTCATTGTCGTCCCTGCTCTTTATGCTTCATGTTTTCTCAGTGACCAGAAAGTGTCTTATTTCCTTCTCAGTAAAGCAGTCACATAAAGGCCCACACAGCTGTTTACATACATATTACAAAGTCCATTTCTTCCTCCTCCTCCTCCACTAGCTCGCTTCCTGTTGTCATTGTGTTCCTCTGATAGGTTGGATCATGGCAACCTTGGTATGTTGTTACCCACCCCACGCAGAGTGCTAATTAGCCAAACGCTACTGTAGCATGGTACGCTAACCAGTCAAGTCATAGGTCTAAAGTCAAGTGTTTTGTTTTTATATCAAAGCACATTTTATACATTTCCATTTCACGTGTGTCAGCAATAAGTAGTTGTAGCTGTTATTTCGAAGGGTTGTGTCTCAACATGCAAGCGAGAGCGTTGTGCATGCTGTCTTGACGTGGAGCAGATTGAGGCTCGGCCCCACGAGCATGCTCCTCATTCTGTCTCATTGGCATGGCAACCAGTGTTGGTACAAGCAGGAACAAGCCCACGCTGCTTTGCTGTTGGGCCAACTGTGTACAACTCCCACCCCTGGGGTGTGCCGTACCACTGCCAAGACTACCCTAATGTGGGCTGTGTGTTAGTGGGAGAATGGAAAAGACAGAAATCTGTTCTTCCCACCCTTATGTGCTGAGTGTTCGCATATTTGTGCAGATAAGTTTTTAGTTGTCCATGGAAAAAGAATCTTTATGATGAGGTTCTGTTTCTCTGTCTATCGATTTTTAGTAAATCGTCGACATCATCAATGACATTTATGCTGAAAATGCGTAGACGTATATTTTTAATCGACACATATTTGTTACATTTACATTTCTCATTCAATTCGTTAGAATAAATGTTACTTCAATATCACAATGAAATTGCTGCTTTCATGTCAGTCACGTTTCGGCTAGAATCTGGGCTTTTTCTATGTTGTGTGCACATTGGGCTTATTGTATACCTCATCTGAGTTCTACCTTTTATTTTGGTGTTTTGATTGTCAAAGCATGACAATCAAAACAACACCATGAGCATGATTATTTAAATCAACATTGAATGTATAACTAAACGGAAATGAAGCAAAATCTTCCTCATATTGCCTTAACCAAAGGAAGTAATTGTGTTGTCTAAACCTAACCAAGTATTTTTGTTGTCTAAACCAAACCATGGTAGTTATGTTGCCTAAACCTAACCAAACTGTGACTGAAAACTGAAAATAATAACTCAACAATGTCTAAAAATAAGGAAGGAATTTCACGATTTCAGCCTTACATGTCAGGGTTTCCCACATATGCGAGACGCAGCGGCTCTGCTAAATAATAGGGGTGGGACGATAACGATATGATATATATTAAACATTTTCAGAAGTTCAGATGAAGACAATGTATATTTGAACAAGATTACTTGTTTATTTCTGAGGCAAAAATGTAATTAAATGAACAGTGAACTGTGAAATTAAATTACAAATACTTAAAGAATGCACTTCAATCTGCACTTAAATAATAAAATAAAAATATAAAATACAAAATTTGTTAGGGTGCCACTAACCTTTTCATTTGGTGGCACCCTAACAAATTTTGTCGCACCACTTTTTTTTCCGCTTTGTTGAAGTATTGGCATGTCCTTTTTCAAGTACCATCCATCTGTGTACTTTCGTTTGAAAAGAAGAACTCATTTTTCTATTGCATAGGACTTTTTCTTTTATAGCCGGTACCTTGATCTCTTTAGTGCATGTGTTTTTTCTTCAGCACATTTTAACAATACTGTGATAATACTGATAACTGTGATAATTCTGGTCATGATAATCGTGATATGACATTTTCATACTGTTTAATACTATGTATACTGATTATTTGATATCAACATGGACAAATATTGTCCAGACACCATCACAGGTACTGCATTTAGCATTTAATATCATAACATGGAAAAATCAAGCCAGCTAAATTTGACATTGCTTAGTAATATGACTTAAGTAACTATCTCACACAACAACGTATGTGCCCAACGTTTTTTTTTAAGCATTAACACAAAACAATGGACTGAAACAATCCAGGGACCCACACAGGTCAAGCATTTACCAATATGCTCAAATCACAATCCCTAACCCTAACCCTAATTGTACAACAGGTACATTGGTCAGCTAAATATTCATTTTTCCCCACAGTCCAGCTCGACCAGACACGATGTCTTCACTAGTTGGAACTCTGGAACCCAACCGATATATCGGTCAGGGCCTGATGGATATTCTGTTAAAAGGAGTCATTAAATGCTGAAGATGCATGTATTCATAACCATGCGTATTCAGTCATTAAAGTATTGCAGTGGAAGGCACTTTAGAGTACTTTAGATTAGGCACGAACAATCAACATTATCAATATTTATATATATGGCATATATAATAATGTATTATTCATGGTGGGCATATATGCCTCCCTGCCCAGACTTCAGTAATCTGAATGAACTGATTAACTATATATCCTGCAACCCACGTGGTCCCTTAGTGTGACTCACAATTTGAAAACCAGCACCCTACAGAACAGGCCCCCATCAACGTGGCCTGCCATTAATTCCAAGCCTAGCTTGCAGGACCGCCAGTAGGAAACTTGGGTGTTGAGTTACAGCCCAGATCCAGAAATGAGACACCCCTCTCCCCCCTCCCTCCCTATCTCCTTTGTTAAAGACTAATGAGGTCTTGCCACTGGCATGTTTGCTAACCTCTCTTTGCTTGTGTAGTCGACTTTGTGTCGTCACACTGAGGAACCCAGGATTATTAGACGTTACATCATCTCACTCTCGAACCAAGAAAAGTTACTATATCTAACATGGCTATCTTTTGTTGTTCTGCCCGGCCACCAAAATAAACAACCACTGGTTATCAGATATATTTCTTCCCCCAAAGCAATTATTCTATACTAAACACTTGGTTGTTGAATAGTTAAGACCCTCTTCCTTTGCTACAACACAGACACCCATAAATAACAGATGGCTGCAGGACTACACTAAATGCAACCTCACATCGTAAGGAACATAGTTTGACAGGTCTTTTGTCTTTGTATTCATCCACCTGCTGCTTTGTACTGTTACTGTTACTGTACTGTACTGTTACTGTACTGTTACTGTACTGTACTGTTACTGCTAACTCGGGTTCCAAGGAAAACATGAATCCATCGCTTGTTGGACCAGTACTGCCTAGTGGAAGTTAATGTCTAGTAAAGGGGGGGAGGTGGTAGATTTCCAGCCCTTGAGAACTATAAACCATGTTTTACTAAAGGTTCATTTTCACACCCTTGATTGAATGCTTGCAAAAACACTCCTGCCTGCCTGACTGAATGTTATGTTAATGAGTTCCTCATTAAGTGTGAGTGTTTGGGTGAGTGTCTGGGATGGGTGTGGTGTCAAGCTACGATGGCCAAACCGTGGCAGGGCTGCCAGTCCTTGGTGTGGTTGGCAGATGTTGTATCTGTGTTTGCGTGGACAGACGGAACAAATTAGTTTGAACTTGGATTTTCTCTCTCACTACTAGGGCCGGTTATCGTTTCCAATATTTCACTACTGATACCACCACTATGTCACTCTTTCTGACTCTGCTCTGTTAAGTTATACCTATACTATTATATTGTAAAGTGTGTGTTGTTTTTTTGTTTTTTTAAATAAAAAAAGCGTCTGCTAAATGTAAATGTAAAACAAACCCTTAAGCATTAAAATCCTGAATTGAGATCTGAATCACTGAATCACCACAACAAACGAATATTCAGGCTCAGCACTACAAATCTCTATTGTTCTAGTTTGAATATCTATTGTTTTGAGTTAAGATGTGGCCTACACAGTCCAATCTTTGCACAATATAGTAGACATATTGTATTGTGTCTCCTTCTGTCTCTATCCTTTTCTATGAGTTCCATGAGGTATAATACATGAGCTACTAATTCCTTGAGTTGGTCCCTGGGTTTAAAATGTCACACTAGTAGATAAGCCCCAGTCATACAAACAGTGCTATCTACAAAGGACCTTGAAGAACAGTAACCATATCCATTTTGTTCAATGAAAACATGATGGTTTATTAATAAAGGAGGAACTGCTGCTGCAGTTTCACCCCAGGGATCAATAAAGTATCTAGGAATACCTTGTGTGTCAGCACCAAGGACCATGACTGGCCCACTCTGTAAACTCTTAACATAGTCCTGTTATTTTCAACACATCCCTGCACATGCGTCTGAGTGCACCACCATTTACTTAACACATTCTTCTTCCATGAAAGACGGGTCATCACATCCAATACACACATTCACCCTACACATGTGATGGATTGTGTCCTACATCCAATACACACACATTCACCCTACACATGTGATGGATTGTATCTTACATCCAATACACACACATTCACCCTACATGTGATTGATTGTATCCTACATCCAATACACACACACTCACCCTACACGTGTGCTGGGTCGTATCCTACATGCAATACACACACATTCACCCTACACGTGATTGATTGTATCCTACATCTAATACACACACACACTCACCCTTCACATATCATTCATTGTATCCTACGTACAATACACACACATTCACCCTACACATTTGATGCATTGTATCCTACATGCAATACACACACATTCACCCTACACATGTGATGCATTCTATCCTACATCTAATACACACACATTCACAGTACATGTGATTCGTTCTATACTCTACTACAAATGTGAGGGTTTTTTTTACCCCATATCTGTGATAACTGAAATTGAACATGCAATCCTACATAATTGCATGGTACATTATTTATTCTACATGCAAGTTCAATAGTAAGACAACGACCAATTATTACTCCTAGTATACTACTTGTTATGACTACTAAAACTACAACGCTCCCAACTCTCCTACATGTGGGCAAGATTGGTTGACACTGACCAGATTTCCAGTCAACTGCTAGAGGAACTGGGTGAATATTTCTTGCCCTATAAACAGTGACCTGGTTTTGTAATGAAGTATCAGTCATGACGGATGAAGTTGGGATGCATCCTGACTCCTTTATGAATCATGGTCCTCCCAACGTTGACAGGATCCATGGTAAGGGTTTTACTACCTTGACTCCGTTGTTCTCTCCAGAGTGTGTAGTAGCAGTTTTGTATGCACTTTAGGTGTGTGTTCAGGTGTGTTCTAGTGTCCACAAAGGTACGTCAGGTGTCACTCTACACACACACACACACACACACACACTGCTGCCTGCCACTGCTTCTGACCTTTTGTCTGTGCTAGTCAACCTTTCTATCTGAGAGACCAAAAACTTGTCAGCTTCCTGATCGAAAGAGGAAGTTGATTAGTTATTAGTCATTGCAGCTGTTTTGTCAGATGCAATGCATAGGGAAGTTTTCAACAAGAGTTTGTCCTTGTTTGTAAGCATATTTCATTTATACAATGCCGGGCTCAAGACTAACATTTTCTACTGGTGGCACTGGTGCCACTAACTTTTTAATTTGGTGGTACCCTAACAAATGTGTTTGCACCCATATTTCCATTACTGTCGCAGTATTGGCATGTTCTTTGCCATGTACATCTGTGTACATTTATTTGAAAAGATGATGAACTCACTTTGCATTGGTTTTTCTTTTTTTTTTATACCTCCAGTGCCTCCATATGTCTTTCCGCACAAGCCAACTATTTGCTCTCCTCCTCCTATGTCAAAAACCTTGTTGAGGAAGGTACTGGTTCATTTTGATTTGACCTGAATGTCTTCTGGTAGAATGTTCTCTCACTCTATCGAGTGTTTCCTTACCATGTTTTAAACAAACACAGGAATGTTGAGGAATATATTCATTTGTTGTAATATAACTCGCATCCACATTATATATAAGGTCGCAGTCTTGAGCCCTGCAATGGATGTTCTAGCATGTGTGCATCAAATGATCTGTTTATAAATTAGTTAAAACCTAATAATGATGATTAACTGTGTTGTCGGGTTATTTGTGGTGTTTATACAAAGTCATGTTATGAAATTAAGCCTTGTGCAGGTTGTACATTAATCTTCCACAATGGGGCAGTGTTTTGCAAATATCGTCTTTGTTTGTTGTACACTAGTTTCTTGTAAAGTACAAATGCACAGACATACATTCAGACCAATAGAAGTACCATAGCATTGTGTGGACAGTGGAGGGACTATTTCAGCACTTAAAGGTTTCACATCAGACTCCCTGCATGGCTTACAATGTCCCTCAGTATGAAGCTCATTGTCCAGGCTGGCAGTGTTGGTGCTCAGGTAGCCAGGCAGTCACTACAGTTAACTATGTTAGACACACTAACTATTTAGTGGCATTAGTTGGCTCAAAGGTGTTCTTTCTACTTTAGGAAGCACAATGAGGGTACATTTGGTTTCTGTTTGCAGGTTTTCCTTTTTCTTCAGAATCCCCAGAATTACCAACATTTTACATGTTGACATGTGGAGAATCACATGAGAACCACAGACAGTGAAGCTTGTCTAAGGCCTGAAACTCACCGGATGCGTGTGCGTCGCAGAACTCTTTTGGCCCCCATGTTAACAAGTCAGAGCAAACTCACAGCGTCTCTGCTGCGACTAGCTAGAGAGTTCGAGAGACACCAATCTTTTCCGCGGTTCGCGTCGAAAATACATAGAAAATGATGTGTTGATAGTCATATTGACATCATACCTGCAAAGTTACAGCTTTCACTACAGTTTCAATGTGTAGAATATGTCAGGCATGAACAAATATCATTATTTGATTATTATTATAATTGTTTTTGGAAAAACAATAATTTGCAAACAATTTACACGCTTCGTTTTCTGTCTAAAATAAATATACATGACATTTCTAATTAAATTAAATGAAATATAGCCATTATAAAGGCAAAATCCATGTAGGGCAGTGTCACAGCAGACACGGTGGAAATGCCATTCGCGAACCAGACGCAGACGCAGGCGGTGAGTTTCAGGCCTCAAGCTTAAGTTATCTCTGTCACTCTCATATGTGACTGTAAAAGGGCCCTCATATTTTCAGTCGTGACTAATTGGTTTGACAACGCAAGTGGTGGTGAAACATTACAGTTAGCAAAACAGTTGGTTTGTTGTAATTCTGTCTGTGACAGGAGCGATACAGAGGCATTCCAGAGTCAATAATCTTCAGTCTGGTAGTCTGACTAGCATCTCTCTCTCCCCTTCCCTCCCTGCTGGTAGGGGATGATGTGACAGCCCTAACATTACAAGCCATGACAGAGCAGTTTTTAATGTCTTTTTTTGGTGGACAACAGAAGGCTGATACGGGAAGAGTGGAAGGCCTGTCACCCCTCTCTTCCTGTGCTACAGGAAGTGCATTCCTGGACCGCAAGCAGCCCAACTCGCACTCTGTAGAATGAAAAGAGAA
>OMKP01043137.1:3758-14644 GCA_900302375.1 Bathygadus melanobranchus | reverse complement strand
AATAATTATTATCCAATAATATTATATAGGTATTCACCGTCAACCCCAGCGACCCTTATCCTGATATTCATGTAGGGACGTCATTTAATTGGCTACCACCATATTTCCCCATAACGTTAATCCCCTTGGTGGCGGAGGCTTGAAGACGTGTAGATTTCACTAAATCGTAAGGGCTTTGTTGAAGGCAGGTGCCACGTCTAACAATATCAGGCAAGAGACTCTCACAGATGATGGACCTTTGCTAGTGGACGCACGACTAGGACGAGAAGGCAGTGGAGGAAACCCAGACAGATCAGATCATCAGAGGAGCAACACACACAAATACACACACACACAGTACATGCGCAGTTTTTGTACTAACCAGGTAAATATAAAATCAAAATATAAATCAAACAGATGGTACACTGCTAAAAGGTTTCCTGCCATTCAAACTGCTGTTGACACATTCCATACATTAATTATGTGAGTGAGTGTTTGTGTGTGTTATTATGGTCGTGTTTATTTGTGCGTGTGTGTGTGCTATCATGATCGTGTTTATCTTTATGTGTGTGAGAGTGTGTGCGTCATTTAGCGAATAGTTTTTGTAGCATGTGATCGGTGGGTCACTGAATGCCCGTTTGTATTTGTGCGCTCCCTGTGGCCAAACTGGTGCATAGCGCTTAGCTGAGAACAATTGACCCTGTGACGTCATTCATCTACAACAAATTTGGCACACTTGTTGAGGGGGAATGTACCTCCATGTGCCCAGCAAGGCCCTGGGACGATTTGAAGTGGTGTTGTGATTGATAGAACTATACTATTGCTAGCTATGTATGTGCTAGCTCATGTAAATGTATGATGAGATGAACGGGCTGAGAAGCTCCTTCAGCCAGCGTCTCATCCAACCTAAGTGCACAAGGGAGCGCTTCAGGCACTCTTTTGTGCCAACAGCCATCCGACTGTACAACGCTACCTCCAACACCTTACCCTGCCACCACCACACACACACACACCGTGCGTTGACAAATTGCACAAGTGTAAATTCATGTTATTCATGTTATTATTATTACAACTGTAAATTGCATTGCATTTCCTTGCACTACTTGTACACTTTTGTAAATGTTTGTATATTTCTGTAAATAGTTTTCTTGTACAATTCTTTTTGCATATTTTTGGACCTGTAATTGTATTGTACTGCTGCAAAATTGCAATTTCCCCTTGGGGACAATAAAGAGCTTCTTATCTTATTCTTATCTTAAACACACACACACACACACATCAATAACTTGTATGCAACACTGCCCTCCGCTGTTTATAGTTGAATATTAAATGCAGGCCCAGGAACAAATCTTCACCCATCAAAGCAACATAGTGTGATACATAGTCCTACTGAAGTATGTCGTTTTGGCTTTCCTTTAAAGATCCAGTCTGATATGATAGACATGCAGCAGAGCCACCTCATCTCATATTAGCGAAACAAACAAACATGTTAACTATGTTTATAAAGATACACATGGGCTACGAATGTTATTTTAAGTCTGCTCTGCACTGCTGTTTACCAACTGTTAACATTAAGTATAACAAACAATCTTATATAGACTCAGCATAGAGGCAGATAACATAGTAACACACACACAATTTGTGTTCTCATTGTTACAAATAATAAGCCATCGTTTGATAAACAATAATGATTATGAACAACTGAGAAGACATTCATTTAAAGTGACTTTTAATGTACACTATTTCATGATCCCTGAATAGATTTCTTGGCAAATGGCTGAAACACATTGGAGAAAAGCACATCGACAAAATGTAACTGTCGAACATAAGATAGCAAAAACATTTGTTTTATTGTCAAAATCAGTTACATTCTTTGATGATATTGATTGGAAGAAAACAGTAAAATGGCTGTTCAACACAAAGCTTAAAGTGACGAACGACAGGATCTAAATATCGTAAAACAACCAGAACACATCACAGAGGGATGTGTCTACCACACACACCTACGAAAACACACCTACTTGTGAAGAAAATAGTATTCAAAAGTATATTCATACATATCGCAACGTCAGTAATTGGTAATTGCCCTGGCCACGTTAATTGGTCACGTTGGCTACGTAGCCAGGGAGGGAAAATAGACTCCACCCATTAACTCGTCATGAAGCAATAGAAGGAGATCGATGGACTGAAATTCCATCATTTTCTGACACTGCATTGATTGCACACCCTGATAACCCTTAATAACTCAATTACATGCACATGACGGAGTACTGCTGTCCTGTTACTTTAATGTAAAGATGACGTTTTCAATCAGGTCGCAATGAAAATAATAATTTGAAGACGAAGTATAAAAAGGGCATAAATACAAGTGAATTTAACCAAGAGTGGGAGGGATCCGTTGTAAAGATGACTTTCAGGCGTACGCCTGAAAGTCACGCAACACGGTCTTCGCGTTTTTCCTCCTTATTCGGATCAACTTTGGCTCTGCAAAAGAAACAACACACAACAACGTATGTGAACACTTTGTTTATATTTACTTTATTTACTATGGAGTGAATCAAATGAATGACGAGCACAACAAGCAGAACACAACAACCGCTTCTCAAGTCCTCACGAGTGCTAACAGCGCCTTCTAACGGCAATACATTACATGGGTTTAGTATATATTTCAACGTTTCGAGTGAACGTCATATTTAAAGGCTTAAAGATTGATCTTGAGAGTAGAAAGGTGTAGTAACATTTAGGCCGATATATATATATATATATAATTCTTTTTTGGTAACTAAAAACTACACATTTCTAAGGGACTACATGCATAAATCGCTTTGCCAATACATGCACAGGTGTTAATGTAACCACATTTAAATATATGAACAGGTGGCAATTTAAAACTGAGACCTTCCCCGAACCTCTCCACTGCGTTCTAGCGTATTTCCATGAGAACACCGAGGAACACTTACGTCGGACGTTCATGCAGACCTTCATGCACTGCCTCCTGCTCACAAACATGTTCCGGTTGCCCCCACAGCCACTGTAGTGGAACATGTTGCATCTCCCGGTCTGAGGGTTGAATGCGAAGCGCCGCTCGCTGGCGTAGCAGGGCCCCTCTTCCTTGGACAGCAGGCAGAAGCTCGGGACCTTGAAATCTACAGGGGCCCCAAGAGAAAAAACACACAATGTACGATGTGCATTTTACTTTTGTTATTTTTCCAAAGCGACTTGCATGTGAGGCGGAAACAAAGCAGCTAGGATATTTTTTTAAGGAATTGGATAGGGTGCAGAGTAGCTACAGTATAGGAATCAGAAAGGCTAGTAGAATTGTATTTCTATTCATTATATAGTGATTAAACATAACCATATTATAATCACCTGGTTACTAAAGCAACATAAAATTAATTGTCGTGCAAGAAGGCCTGTAGCGACGCCCAGGAACATTAATTACTTTCAAAGCAATTTCTCATTAAAAACCAAACCGTTGGATGTATTACTGTGTAACGTCAGCTCGCATTGACGTATGGACATGTGCAGTGAGTGAGAAATACCACAAGATGTCAGCGTTGAGTCGAGAATCAGGATATACAAGTTGGAGGTAGCTTGATGAATTGCATGTGTTTGCTTTTATTTCTTTTATTTGTTTCATTCTGCCTGGACTACTTTGAATAAATCCAAGCGAGGGAGGATTTAATTAAATGAAACATTGAGTATACAATATTGAGTAAGAACTATTCTATTCTGATACACAACTACACCCAACAGTTCCCCGACAATCACCGCAAAACCTGCTGCGCGATTGCAACTCAATACAGCAAAAACAATGATACAGTGACACACGAGACCCTTGGCAACCTCTCCCTGGCAACGACGTTCAGGAAATACTGGAACTGAATGCTAAAGTGAGAGAGGAGGGCGGCCCACGGCGTTAGAAACGCTATCTCATACACTCTCTGCTCTCTGATAACAGAGAGGGAGAGGGGGAGAGAGGGAGAGAGGGAGAGAGAGAGCGAGAGGGTTGGGCTTAGGGTAACCCTAACCCCAACCCAAAAATGCATTTGACCTCCTCCCATCTTCCCAGTCCCACACAGGAACTGTCTAAACCTAGCATCTATACTCTGGCATGTATAAAACCCACTGCCTCTATACTGTATACACATCTGTCTATCTACCTGTCTGTCTATCTTCATTCTGATTCAGATACAGGTCATTAAGGAGAAGGTAGGGGGTTAGGGCATCTTGCTCAAGGATGCCCACGCGTGGACTGTGGACGCGGGGATCGAACCCAGTAGCTTTCAGCTGGAAGTAAAATACCCCGAGCCTCGACACTATCATGCCCCCCTCTGTGAATTCATGTTGTATTAACGAAAGCCAGGTGAAGGTATGGCATCGAATTAGAAATCACCCTAAGTTGAGCAACACATACGACTAGAGACGAATTTTGATTGAGCGACGTGTCGAAACATCGGATTTCCTCGATGGTGTGTTCATGTTCTTACCGGTCTCCGGCACAGTGGCGTCCTGGGCGGCATGCAGTTGTACATCTACTCCTTCTGAAATCCCACGAAAAAACACACACACACACAAAGAGGTTTTATTCTCTTAAAGTTGATCGCTTGTATTTACACTGCTATTCTACAATAATTAGCATTTGTTTGTTACCAGTTAGGATTCTTTCATTCCTATTGACAAAAGGTTACCAAATTACATTAACATTTACATTTAGGGCATTTGGCAGACGCTTTTGTCCAAAGCAACTTACAAAAAGTACATTTGTTGAAAGAGTGAAACAACAATATATCTTCATATATAAAGATTTTACTATAATTGCATTTACATTTACATTTACATCTAGAGCATTTGGCAGACATTTTATCCAAAGCGACTTACAAAAAAGTAGCACATTTGTTAAAAGAGGGAGACAATATATCGCTGAAGGTACAGTACAATTAGAACAGAACAAGTTACAAGCATTCCTGGTTGCCAGGTCAATAGAAAAAGTTACAAGCTTACAATTGCTAGGTTGACTCCTTACTGTACAACAGCAGATAACCAGGATAAGATGCTACGCAAGTTAAGTTATATTTCAAGTGCCGGGACATACCAGCATACAGGATCCTACAAAGTGCCAGGACATACAAACATGGAAGTGCTAAGGATCCAGGAGGGGTGGGATTCAAGTATTGATCAGGTAGGTGGGAGAGGTGGAAAGGTGGGTAGGAGGTGAAGCTATTCAGAGTCCAGGTGAACTCTGAATATATACTACTCTTGAGTAGTATATAAACAGATTAGATACTATTTCTATACTATTTACTATAATTTACATATCTTTCATCTTTCATTTTGCAAATACTCAAAGAGCTTTGTTACGGCTCATTGTTTCATTAATTTCATTGACAAGCTATTCATAATGATTCATTTAAGTACGATTAAACTGAATTCCTTAGACTCAATAGAGTTACCATAGCAGTTGGTGCGTCGTTCTGAGACGGCAAATTGGCATGGACCGATGGGCGAATATTGAATGTTTTAAGGTTATTACATAAAGCTTACCGTTGATTTGAGGCTTTATTCTCGATGGGTTGGTCGGTTGAGGGTCACGAACTTCTTTTGCTGGTTCTTTGGTTGTTATCACTGTAAAGAACAAACAATGAAACAAGACAATTATTCGGCCAGTGTGTGTGTGTTAAGGCGCTTAGCATACATAGCTTTCTGCTACTATATGGGCTACAGAAAAAACCCCAGTATGTTAGAGAACAAGGACATTCATATTTTTCTACCTGTCTACATTTCCTATACTGGCACCTATATGAATGCCTTAAGGTATGTTTCAGACAGGGTTATTAAGTTTACACATCCTTGGTGCATAAGTTAAGTTGGTGAAATTGAATCCAGGTGATCCATCATCGGCAAACTGCATACAATCAGTTTTATATTGAATTATCGTTTGCATATTTATATTTACTCTGGGAAGACTTCACCACCGTGTGACCAGCACGGAAAAGCCGGTACATCCTTGAACGAATCTACTAATTAAACAAGACAGATTAATTTATCTTAAACGATTGCCTTTTATGCGCCTTACATTAAATGTCTACACTGATTAAAATGCACAGCGTGGCATACATTCACACAATATAGGATGTGAGATTTAGTCACACTTGAGAGGCTTCCTCATAATTTCCGTTGACAACTCCACTATCTTAATGACTTCAGAAAGTCGCGCCCAAGTCTGGCATGATGAAATGCATTTTTCCTTTTTTTGCCGCCTGAAAACTATTTAAATGCTAAATCAGGGTGGAACGTGATTTCATGGTTGGCAAAAAAATCCATCAAAAAGTTGATTCATGAGGTAGAACTGCTTTGAATATGCCACTTTTCTGGATTGTGTTATTCTGATACGGAGCGTTTGCTTATAGGGGCTCCACAACACTTTATTAATTCAGCATTACAAAAACAACATTACAAAAACAATGACTTTTCAAACGTGGTTTAATTACATCCTCAGCTATTAACTATACTTGCATTGCACACCCATGAACCATTTTCAGCATCAAAACTCATGTCAACAATGTCTTCAAATGACACTTGAAGAAACAGAGTGATTCTTATTGCTCTTCTTCTTCTTCTTATTGTTGAGAATGTGAGGCGTTAATTGTGATTTCATTGCTAATTTCTGAACGACCATGATCGGTTTTAGCTACCGCGTGTGTTTGTCTTGCAGTCAAGTGCATACTATTTGAGACTAGCACGTCAACATGCCAACATGTCTGCTATGTGCTACGTCAGATTGTATAGTCTTGTATATAGTAGTTTTCTGATTCAGACACGTCATTAAGTAGCAGGTCGTGGTCAGGACATCTTGCTCAAGGACACCTACAGGTTCGGCTGCGGTATTTGGGGATCTAACCCGTTACCTTTCGGTTGGGAGTGGAACACCCTGGCCACCCACTACACTATCCTGGCCTGCTCCATGAACCCTTACAGTAAAGGGTCTTAAAGGGCCTAGAGGAAAGCGTGAATGTCTTACCGGGGTTTTGGCACTTGGACTTGCACTCCGCCATGCCCCTGAAGTTGTTGGTGTTGCCACCGCAGCCGCCATAAAAGAACTGCCGGCATTCCCGACTGACGCCGTCAAAGAAGTAGCGCGTCATCAGTCCCCGGCAGGGGCCCGGATCCTCCTCCAGATAACAGGAATGCTTGTTGGCTAGGATAGATAAACGAGGAAACAAGTGGAGAAGAGGGGAGAAGAGAAGAAGAGGGTTTTTTTAGAAACCGCTGGTGGACTCTCTGCAACCCGATGCGGTCGCCACCCATATGTGCGCAGCAGATAATATCAAGATCCATGATGTCAACACACGAAGACCATTGGAGGAGCAAAGGAAAACACACACTTCAGATGACCTTCGATTACGACACGGTTGCGACACGGTGGGTCAAAGTTGAAATAATGTCAACTTCTCTATATATATATAAGGATTTTCTATACATCAGTACATATGTACATGTGGGGCGGCAGTAGCTCAGTGGTTGCTGGTTCAATCCTAACCCTCCCCCAAGCTAATTGTCAAGGTGTCCCTGAGCAAGACACCTAACCCTAACTGCTCTTGACAAGCTGGTTGTTGCCTTGCATGGTTGACACCACCGTCGGTGTATGAATGGGTGTATGGATGGGTGAATGTGAGGCAGTGTAAAGCACTTTGGATAAAAGCGCTATATAAAATGCAATCCATTTACATGCTACGAATAGTAAGCGTGGGGTTTGGACCAACAACCTCCTGGCTGTGAGCTGTCAGCAGAGTCCCGGGGACAATGTGTAAAACTAGTAGAAAATGGAATAGCCAATATTGTCCTTTGTTTTGTTTCATTTGTATTGATCAACGCCTCCGCTCTCAAAATATGTCAGGTTTTTGGTTCCAGACGATTAGAAAAGAAAAATGTACAAAAATATACAAATAAATAAAAAATCGCTACAAAAATTATTCGCCTGATAAATTGCAATCCTCCCGTGGATATGAAACCATAGATCATTCCAGATGCTTGCCGAGGTACGTAACATCGGCATTATTGACAACAGAAGTGATTTCACAGTTGAGCTTGCTGCAGCCCGAGCATCGGCACCCCGCCGATAACCGAAACACACAGATGAACTCTGTGTCAAACCTGCTGAACATAACCCGGCCGTAAATAACACCGCGGTGAGGAGGCTCGGGAGGGAAACTCAAGACCCGGTACTTTCTTTTGAAGCGTCTGTGGTGAAATACGCCACTCCACAATAGACGGTGTTTTTATTTTTTACGACCGCGCGATATCTCTTCTATTCTTGTTTCTACTGCTCTCATTGTGTCTTATTGTACAGACGGATTCTTTTGTGTTATTTATTTATTTTGTTTCAACTTTGTATTCTACGACCCAAATGGGATCAATAAGTTATGTTCTCGCCTTAAATAAACCACATGCAAACGGTGCTATAGAGTTACTGGAGCAATTATTCCCCCCCAACCGGATAATCCTCACCAGGGCTGTAGTCCAAGTCCATAAAAATGTGAGTCAGATTCCAGACCGAGACCTTGTGGCTGTCATTATTAAAAAATAATTGGAGGCAACTTTGTTTGTGTTCATTACTGCTCCAGGAACATATCTGCGGCTGTTTCACTGTGAAAATTAGTCATAATCATTAAACATGTGAGCGGGGTCATTTCTTTTAAATGAAAACTAATAGTCTAATTAAAACTAATTGGTCGTGCAGTTGGTATTTGGCCAATCAGCTGTCGTTTAACCTACGGCGGGAATGTGCAATCTTTAAAGAAGCTAACGTAATGTTACTTAGAAGCCATATCAACATCTCTGAATATTTAAGCATTGGCCTCAATATTTATTATATATATATATATAGAGAGAGAGAGAGAGAGAGAGAGAGAGAGAGAGAGAGAGAGAGAGAGAGAAAGAGAGCGAGGCCAAACCAGATAGAACTTGAGAAAAAGTTTTACGAAAAGTGAATTTAAATACTATATTATAATTGTAATATCTTATTACTTTTATTAACACTTCCCTGTAACTGTAACTGGACTATATCTACTCTCAGGTATCCTGATTGGGCTGCATCACACAGCACATGTGATTCCCACACGTGTTGACTTGAGAGTCCTTTAACAGACCCTCACCTGCTGAGAGAGAGGATCCAAGGTGACACACACACACACACACACACACACACATAGATGCCATGTGTGTGAACTTGAGAGAGAGATGGTCCCAGAGGCACTCGTTTACCATCAGCTCCTCTAACAGTGAATGATGTGAGCCCAGGAGACTCCATTACCACAACTACATCTATTCATCAAGCTTTTTTTCTCTCACCCTTGATTGAAGACCTTTCTTACTTCACATAATGGACTATCAAAGATTGTATCGCAACATATCTATTTTATGTATTTTTTTTTAGCTTGAATAGGGCACTCAAAAACATTTAACACACACTCTGAAGAGCCAGGGTTTTGATGGGTTCGGGCTCTACTGGACGATTTTCTTTTTTTACGATCGATTTGGCTTACATGGGATGAATGGTGGACACCACTTAATCCCGCTCAAACTTGACCCCTGTACTGCGTTTTGTTGACTGCGGGATTCTGCCGTTAGCTTGGCTCTCAACATTCGACAAATGCTCCAATTTCGTGTAAAAGGAAAACTTGGACGTGCCCCTGCATAGGGGTCATATCGCTTTGGACTTCAACATCTTGCAAACATCGTGCAAACTCTGCTCATCACTCTGGTTGATCTGGTTCGATCCCTGGCTCCCCCTAGCTAAATGTCGAGGTGTCCCTGAGCAAGACACCTAATCCTAACTGCTCCTGACGAGCTGGCTGTTGAGTTGGGATGGACTCTGACCTTTCAGAAAAAGGTGACCCCATGTATGGTTCATTCACGCTAGGTTGATCTTAGACACTGTGTTTGTTTACTTGGAGTATATATTTTATTTATGAGCTGGCTGTCTTTAAATGGCCTGCAATATGGACACTGTCAGATACCCATGGTTATGGATGCTAGATCACAACAATTAAAGGCGCAGTAAGTGCGGTAAGATTTAAGAGCTAGTATTTGAGTGTAATGTGGTGAAAATGGCACAGCCATCTGTCTGCTATTAGTGAGTGAAATGTGCTGTGAGAATATCTGTTTCGAGTTGACTGTGTCTGCCTCTGTATGAGCCGATTTAGATTTGAGACTGCGCTCGGCTCATTGCTGACAAATCAGGGCGTCTCTTTCCTGATTGGTTCGGGAGTTAATCTTGCCTGTCAATCACAGCTGCGTGAAATGCATCAGTTCTCAATGGCGGGGAAACGTAGGGAGGGAGAAGAGAGGTTGTTTTGATTCAAAATTTTGCTCTCTCCTGTTCTTTTCTGCTCTCTCTCTTTCCAACTCATGAATCTTACTTACAGTCTCTTTAATATGAATGAATGTGGTTATCAATATATGGACATCAATACAAGGATAATATGGGCCATTGTACCAGCTGACGTCACCAATTCCCAACCTCAGATCTAAAAACGATGTGAAAGTGCAAGAGCCAGATCTCCTTCTGACGGCAATTGTGCTTGAAGTCCAGGAACAGGAAGTGCCACGGGTTCTTCCACATTCAAAGCCCTCTGCCTTCCCCACTACACAGTCAAGCTGCTCCGGTTCCCAAAAGAATTCCCCTCATCCTCGCTTTGCGCTGAAGGATTACCCGTTCCTTCAATCAGGATATCTAAGCCCTGTTCTTATCTCTCTAAACAAGCTGACAACTCCTCCCATTGGAGGAATAGGACGGGTCCTCTCTCTCTCTCTCTCTCTCTCCTGGGACTATACTGCAGTCACTCCCTGTACTCTATTTTGTTCTGTCGCGATGCACTTGAGAAACGTCCCATCTACTCTATCAC
>OMKP01043111.1:3539-13731 GCA_900302375.1 Bathygadus melanobranchus | reverse complement strand
ACAACATGTGGAAAGCAAATTGTTTAGACTGGGGGTAGAAAATGAGTTCGTCCCGTAGGCCATTTCATGGGAGAAACGCGACGTGGCAAGTCAACCAACACAAGCCTTTTATCAGGGCGGATTTATAGGCCTGTTAAATCCCCCAAGAAACAATATACACCATTCAACCTTGGTGGTTTCAAGTACCCAGGCCTGAATTGAATCCAGCCTGGCTCGGGGAGCAGGGATGATTTCATGTGCGCCCCTGTAATGGCCATCCTGAGGTTGAAGCGAGCTCTTTATTCGAAAGGATCTGAGTTCTCAGCGGGGCCTACGCGCTGGCCCACTGAGAACTCTCCTCGTGGATGACGTTATGAATGATGTTTGCCACCTGTGAACTCTCCCACAAGTTCAGGGTCTGACAACTCACTCAGCCACAGGGTTTACGGTCCTTACCGGTGGGTGATCTCATAGATGGATGTTTGGAGGTGCCAAGAATCATGATTTAGCTTCAAAACACAAGGCAAAACAGTGACCGGTTGTAATTTTCTCAATAAACGGGATTACATAGTATTCATATGGACATTTAAAATGGTTTTCGAAGTGGCAAATGCAGTGAAAAGTGTGTCCTGCATTTAATTACAGTTCCCAGTTTGAACCAACCCATATCCCACACACACACACACACACACTGCTGGGGTCCTCACACACATAGATGCATAACAACATGAGTGGGAAAAAAAAAACCGATTGCCATTGAAGGTGGAAGGACCCAAAGGTGTGAGTAAGACTGGGAGATAGTATTGTGTTTACTGCGGTTATGGCTTCAACGTGTTGGTGGTTCATGTTTTAGCAAGGCAGCAGTCAATATTGCAAAGCAACATGAAAACACAACGAAAACACGATTTAACCGCACGGTAGGTGTAATAAAAATGATTTGTTAAAAAAACGATTTGTTAAAAATGACTTTTGGTCCCAGTTTTGACAGGGGAATGAGCAAATGGACCATTAGCTGTGAGACATAACAAGGACATAACAACTCTCTACTGCTGCCATGCCAGGGCAGATGATTTTGACAGTACTGGACATTATATAAACAGCAGTTACAACTGTGGTTTAGAGGAGCAATGACACAGCATGGTTATGATTATGTTTAGCCATTCAGGTTCAATGTTTTGGGAAGGTTGTTCTTCTGCGTTCCTTTAACTAGCCCAACATGGCGACCGCACAAACCCACCTCTCCCCAGACATAAAACAAGATTCAATTCAAGATTCAACACTTTATTACCATACACCTTAGTCGTTAGGGATATGCCTCAGTGTGCTCATCACAGAACAAGAATCACAGCATAACAGTAGTGACAATAGTCAACAGTACCAGTGACAATAGTCAACAGTACCAGTGACAATAGTCAACAGTACCAGTGACAACAGTCAACAGTACCAGTGACAACAGTCAACAGTACCAGTGACAACAGTCAACAGTACCAGTGACAACAGTCAACAGTACCAGTGACAACAGTACCAGTGACAACAGTCAACAGTACCAGTGACAACAGTACCAGTGACAACAGTACCAGTGACAACAGTACCAGTGACAACAGTCACCAGTAGCGACAATAGTCAAGACACATAATATAATAAGATAAAACACACACAACACATTATCCCCACCCCACAGAACATTACATACATTCATGGATGTACGATATTGACAGTCCAAGAGAAAAATAAGACTAAAACGACAGGTGCTTTAAAACACGGTAATTAGTGCTTTGCATTCGTAAACAAAAGCAACCGAAAAGACATCTCTCGAACCACACTAGTCTCAACTGTGAAAAGCCTCGGGTGAAACGCTGGCCCTACGGTCCAGTCTTATATAACTGTCCTTAAAGTGTAGGTCCTGGGAGAAGACGAGGGGGCTGAGGAGAACAGAAGGGAAGGTTCTGAAGAGGAGGAGCTGGAGGAAACGAGGGGGCGTCGGGCCAGGAAGGGGTAACACAAGCCTCATTGTTTGGGGTGCAAAGAATTTCAGACTTCAGTCTTTGATATGCCAACGTTTCTCTTAAGACCGGAGGCGAGATCAGAGGGTGTCGAGGGACACGCTCACATGTATCACGCACACGCACGCACGCACGCACACACACACACACGGTCAGCCGTGCCAATGCTGGCGTCAACATCTGACTACCCAGTTGGTAGGCCGCTTGGCTGTCATAAATCTCTCATCACCAGCCGCTCTGAGAGGGGAAAGGTTCCCACAGTGTTTTCCACTGCAGCGCGGGAGAGGAACTGCTGCTGACGTTCACAGTTCACACACTTCTGCACGACGACGGCAGAGCGTCTCGTCTACTTTGTGTCACTGAGAAACCGAGGGCGAGTTCAGCTGCCGCATAACATGGGATACAGTCTGTCACCGAGCATCGCGCCTAACATTGGTCTGCAGTCAAGGCCAAGTGATACAGGGTCACGCGTCTCGTCTGTGGTAAATGGTCTGGTCTGGCTCAACTGGTAGAACACTGCATTGCCACTGCCGGGGTTAGGGGTTCGCTACCCATGCACTCACGTTATTTTAAGACGCTTTGGATAAAAGCGTCCGCCAAATGGCATACATTGTCCAAGAAGTGACTACTTTGCTTGGATAACCCCCCTTGTATTAAATATTGTACTTCTCATTATATCGGTTGTGCTTGTGCGTTTGACTATCGAGGGCATGCGTCCAACGACATGACAACAATCACATTTTGTAAAGTCTGTAAATGACGATACCACTGGAAGACGAAGTAAATCAGCGGACTCACCAGGACATGCGGGAGATGAAGCAGCCGAAGAACTGCTGTGCGAGGGCCTGGGCCAGGCAGCTGCGTGTCTGGGGAGTCTGGTCGATGATCATGGCACTGTGGAGCATGTTGGTGCTGTCGGCCCAGAGGGACAAGCGGAGGTTAACGCTCGGGCACGGGACCAAGGCATGCAACACGGGCAAGGTTGAGTTCAGTGTACATAACATCGGGAGGGAAATGACTGTTGGGAGCAGAAGGGGGTGGGAATCAGGGTAGATTAACAGAGTATGGAGACGGAAGAACGAGGGAGAGGGAGGAGAAGGACCAAAAACGTAGGAAAAAAACGTAAACATCGATTTGAGTCATATTTAATCATAGGGGCGAGGTATTAACTCATCAATCTGTCAGACCGCCGGCCGCACACACAGCTTGCATTTCCACACCGGCTTCATGTATTGAGGTAAGCATTTTCATAATCTCAAATCATTTCCATCGGTTTTGTAAACGTAAGCGATTCAGTTCAAACAGAGCTAAAGCTATGAGATCACATCTTTAGCCGCAGGTGGCACACGCACGGTGACCGGCCGGCGCCGCCCACCTGAAGATGCTCATGGACGCGTAGGCGGAAAGCTGCACGTAGGCCTCGTCCACGAAGACCGTCTTGAAGCAGGAGTAGGGGTAGCGGCAGGTCAGGATCTCCTCGTAGAACTCAAAGATCTCGTGCAGGAAGGACATGGAGTGCTTGAGCAGGGGCAGCAGCTGGGGCAGGCAGAAATGGGTCACCTGCGGGAACAGCGAAGGTGGTGAGGACTCAAAATACCAGCACCAGCTCGTACAGCGATGTTGGTTCCCGTCCTCGTCGTCGTTTCTAGCTCTGAAAATGTTTGCAAGCCCAAACATCTGCCGGTAATACAAATGTCAGATACATACACAAAGTGATTAGTAGTAGTTTGCTCGTGGCTATGAATCATTAGGCAGTCATTTCGTATATACAGGACGTCTATATTCCTTGCAGACACAGAGTTGAGCATGTAAGCCATAGACTGAGCAAAAACAACTCGGTAGACACTGACACCTTGTGGCCTATTTAATTATTAAATGTAATAATCAAAATGAATCAAATTTGTACTAGTGTTGTCAATTGCAGGCGTGCGTGGTGGAACTTCACACCCACCTCGTGCATGTAGGGGTCGACGAGGATCTCGAAGGGACCCACGGCCAGGGAGATGTTAGGGGCGGCGGTAGGGATGGGTAGGACGTAGTGGAAGGTCTTCTTGCGCATGTCGTGGGTGTAGATCGTCTCCAGCAGGTCGCCGCAGGACACCGCCACCATGGAGGCGTCCACGGTGAAGTCCAGCTTCCACGTGCACAGCTCAGAGTAGGAGTCCACGCACGGGAACCAGAACCTTAGGAGAGGGATCAAGCCGCGTCAGAAGCTGCTCTCAGATGACATGGACGTCACATGTGTGAAGCTGGCTTTCAGGGATTCCTGCATGTGTGCTGTTCTCACAGACATACTACATTCTAAATATGTTGGTCCATATGCATCTCTATGACTACAGTACATACAAAAAAGATCTTGAAGAATTAAGAAAAATTGAACAGCTCACTGTTATAATGACTTCAAAATGGCGATTACGATTTAAAAAAAATAATTGTGTCATTAAATTGTTCTAACCTAGTAGAGTTCTGGTAACCAAAGGAGAATACGTGAGCTCCCCTCTCCGCCATGCTGCCCTCGACATCGGGCACAACGAAGTGGAGCCCCCCTTTGGGCTGATCCAGGGAAAACTCGATGTACACCTTCAACACCTTCAGATCTGCAGAGAGGAAAGAAATACAGGACTCATTGAGGATGGAACCCCTCATGTGAGTGACTTGAGCTGGAAACATTGAGAAACACTTAATGTTTGTGAAGTATCAAAAATATCAACAAACAACATACCATACACTTTTTTAAATTGGTCTTAGCCTCTCATTCACTCTTTTTAATGACTTTTTAATGATTTTATGTCTTTGAGGCGTTTTTTAAACCTTACCATCTCCTTGTTTCCAAAGCTCAGAGGGAACTTTGATGACCAGCTCCCCGTGGCCAGCATCAGGGTCCACTGCACTCACAGCCGCCGTGTAAGCACTCGAGAAATAGTTAAGATTCCTCCTAAACACACACAAACAAACACACACAGTTTTAAGGCACGTACAGTGGCAATCCTGATTATTTTAAAACATTGTGTTGTGGTCGACATCAGACAGACTTGGTAAACGGTGGTTTGGTAAAAAGATGACCAATTTGTCAACGCAGATTCTAGCTTAATGCTAATAATGAAAGCAGGTCTGAGCAGCCGTCAGTAAAAAGTATATATATTACATTATAATATATTTTGACCACCCAGCCAGCACCTCAGTGTGTTTGAGGGTGTAGACTTGGCAGTATTAAACGTCTTTGAATAGAGGCCTGCATATCTCTTGGAGATTATAATTGCAATATAAGGCTATACAAATGCACTTAATTGCAATATATATGTAATACAACTCTATAGTCTACTATAGGGTAGCACAGTGCTGCTATAATTACAATTTACCTCGAGAGTAAGAACTAGCCATACATTTTACGTTTTGATTCGAGTAAAGTAAAAGATACAACATCGATGGTTTATAGGACATTACTCACTGCTTGGACTCATGGTGGCAAACCTCCAGCGTGGGGTCGTTGTAGATGAATGGCGCCTCGAGTTCGTTGACTCTGACTCGATAGATTCGACATTGTTTACTGTTGAGTTTGATCCTGTTCAGGTTGACCACCGTGGGGAAGATGGTAAGCTCCACATATCCCTAGCAGACAAGAGAGAAGGAAGGGATGGAGATAGAAAATATACAAAGAACATGAAAGTTTTACAACACCGGCTATTTAGATGTCCATTTCAGGACTACTGTGAAGGGGAGTGTAAACATGTTATTGTACATATGCTACATACAGAAATTAGTAAAGACGGTGCAAACATCTCCATTAATCTCAAGGTATGCATCAGCAAATACGTGTGTGGGTGCGTGGGTGCATGTGTCATAAAAACCTACACTCATCCGTTATCAGTACACACAATCAGATGTGTCCCCGAGTCTTATCATTGCTATAGTTGCATGGAGTAACACATGTGTTATTGCTAGCTGCTGTGTACTTACAATAACAGACTTCCTCTGGAAATTAATGTTGTTGATGCAAACCACCTGATGCGTCGTAAAAATAGAAATATACACTGTTAATGAATAAAGTTCAGCATAGTAAGGCTATAGTACAGCATCGACTTCACTGCCGTCCGTAGCTCTATACAAAACAGGCATGTTTAAACTGTCATATTGACGTGTAACTGCTTGCAAAGATCAATGCAATTCTGCTTCAAAAAATAAAATAGCACAAGAAAATACTTATAATTTAAAAGGACGCGGGCTCTCGAATCCTTTATCCTTCTTCTTGTTCATGTTCGCTTGCTGTTGCGGTGTGGACGTCCTGACATCCCGGTACTACTGTGCGCCGAGCTGGTTGTTTATATCGGGACGTTGCTCGGCTGTTTACATACAAACATCAGCACTTCTAAATCTATTGAAACGTGCGATCAAAACAAGGCGATCGACTACGCTGCAAAACGTTGACCTGTAATTCATACAAGGTTACTATAACCAATAAAACGATAGCACCACAACGTAGACACGCTTACAACGGTGTTCTTCCAACGGCGATTGCAGTGCAATTACTAATGATAGGCGTTGTGTGGTTTTATACAGTATAATATAACGAGCGCTGCTCCTGTCACCAAAACACTGAAATATAACTTGATAGTCCGACTACTCACAACAAAGTGGCAGCGCGAGACCGTGTTCGGCCATTTTGTCTGTAACCTTTGACCTCCCGCGCGAAATCTAAATTATTGTATTTTTTAAATACATGTGATTCTTAACCATATTACAACAACAGCACGTAAAATGAAATTGTGACATTTAACATTGAATAATAAAAAAAAATAGACTTTTTTGTTTTTGTTTTAAATGGTCACGGTTTGAATTACTGTAACCACTAGAGGGCACTAAAGCCTCATGTACAACTCAATTCATTTAATGCAAGTGATTCGACCCTGCCACGGTAGCTTACATTACCCCACATTTATTATTTTCAGCATTAACCGTACTGTAGTTTTTAATGAGTGACTTCAAAATAAGCAACAAGGCAAGACGGTGGAGGAGTATTTCCCCCTGCTGATTTGGGCTACTGGACAGTGTTTTATAATTTCCACTGCTGAGCTATCTATGGAAGTGGAAATGCTTCAAGGGAATTTGTGAAGGTGTTTTTTTAGGGTTTTTTTCCACTATGACCTCTTCAGCAAAGTTCAGGAAGAATGGTTGATGTGGAGTCCCAGAGAACTGTTAGAACATAAACATCCTGACCCAAACTTGAACAATGGACAAGAGAATCCCTAGCAACGGTTATCCATACCAGATTATTTTATTATGTGTGCAATACCAGATGTGTGTGTGTGTGTGATGCTTGAGAAATCTGGTAAAACCGACTCTCCAAACACACAGAGACATGCATTCACACGCAGTGCTCTCCTCTGACGTTAGTTTCACCTGGGTAAGAGCTGTAAAATCCACATATAGACAGCGGTATGTTTGGACCTTTCCTGGGAGTGAATGGAGAGAAGAAAATTGTAGGCACGGTGGATCACTGCTATTCGTTTCTCTGCTAAAATAGGCTCACATAAACTATAGCAAAAGGGAATAAGTGAATGAATTTAGGATGGAGATTGCGACGAGTGTCTAGCCTGTGACTAACGGGCGTTTTACGTTACAGCCCGTCACCAATGTATGTCCGACTATGACAAAACTTAAACAAAACGGACGAATTATATGTACAATATCTTTACATTGCTAATAACATTCTCCGTTTTGCAAAAATATTTCCAGGTGTATTTGGTGTTTTACTCACCTTTGATACGGCTGAATGTGACGTTGCTGATTTATTCTGTCCATTTCCTGGTGGTCGACTTCCACTGCCCCTCAAGTATGTCCTTCAGACACCCTTAAAGCGCCATCTAGGCGCTGTACGGCTACAGCGGAGACACCCAAATGATACTTTATACAAAAAATTATAGTGGTCACTTTTTATTTAACTACTATGCCTTTCTGCAACCCTATACACAGGCAAATGAAAACAGGTTGTAAGAATATTCATCCCCATAAATGCTGCGATTAAATAAATTGCTGTTGTTCATTAAACATTGTCTGTATGTTCCAGACATGGTACAAGATTAGATTATCGTTAGGCCTAATAATAATAATTTAAGAAGGAAAATGTGTACGTTCAGTGGATTTAAAGGAACCAAAGTTCACTTTTGTGCCATGGCCGTTGTCGCGTGTAGCTTGTAAAACAATGATGATTGCACAAACAATGTCAGTATGAAAACATTTTATTTTTTAAATATCGTTGCAATGTTCATATCATCATAAAGTACAAAAACAAATATATACAACGTCTATACATACAAAAAACATTGTGTATTTGATACACACTTAATTATACAGCAAGTATTTACAACTCTTGTCTTTCCTAAAACCAACTTCAGGTTTTTCTCCAACACAAATCCTATAAAAATATATATCCTATCTAAATATATGATCCTAAAGAATTGGACATGTAAACTCAACGAAGTGAGCATCACACGGCACAATCTCAGAGAGCTGTGAAACGTTGACACGAAGGCACAAGAATGACCTCACTGACGCGGTGAGCAGCCGTCATCCTCGCCTCACGCTTAGACGTGCATCTGGGCCGAGATGTGCCCCCCGACGCGGGCAAAGGACAGGACGGGAGAGAACATGGCGGGGCTTTTGAATCCACACTGCGCTACTCTGTTGCTCTCCCCTTCTGCACATTAACTGACCCTCTTGAACAAACCCAGGCTGTGTAACTTTGACCTCTGAACCCTTTGCCTTCTCCTTCTGAGGTTGTATGTCTGATAAAAGAATAGCGAGAGCAGCAACCTGTATAAGTTAATGGTAACACTTTACAATAAGGGTACTTTAGTTAAACATTCGTGAACATTAGTTAATGCAGCAATACGCATGAACTAACGGCTAATTAGCAGTGAACTAATGGTCTAGTAATCATTTGCTAATGGTGTTCGTATTTACTAATGGTGTTCACGTTAACTAAGGTAATGGTGGTTTAATAGGGTTAGGGTTAACCCACTGCCCCTAACCCCTACGCTAATGCTGTATAATAATGCTTAATAATACTCATTAACTAATGTTAATTAATGGTTAATTAATGTACCATGATTGTAAAGTGTTACCAAGTTAATTTAAGTGCTAAGATTACATTTGATCAAAGATTAGATTACACAACCATTGATCCATTCCAGGACAGTATACAACTCGATCTACGATCACAACCTCGTGAGAGGCATATAACTACCTTGAGTCTGTCCAGTCATATCGGTGTTGTACATAAATCATACATGCCAGAAACCTCCGTCTATCTACTATAGGGCCATCTATTTTGACAGTGGATATACACTTGAGTGTGATCAATTTCCATCCAGAGACCCAAAGATATGTATGAGCCATACAGATGTGTAGGTCGATACATTGATTCACATATAGATTATACTCACTGGGGTATTTCCATTTGGGATTGTAGTCAGCTTCTTTAAGCCACTCCCCCTTGGTTCACCTCTGAAGTGGAACCAATCATTAAACAGAGTTTGGCACAGTTTGTATGGCAATGGACCTAACATGGCTGCTGTCCCTGTTCTTGGATTTTAGTGGTTACTCATTTAATAAGAGACAAATCACTGTTGTTTTCCATTAAAGTGGATGACTCCCATTTAACACAATGACCTAAACTTGATATACACAGACAGCGTACTAGGATGAACATTGTGACTTGAACTTGGGAATATAAAATAAGAAACATGAACTTGGTGCGCAGGGCTAGTACCAACCACCGTGACATCACGAAGGGAACAGGCCACCAGGCATGTGACCCCCTGGTGGTACGATGGAGGGCCTAGACCCTCACGCTGCTGTAGCCCAGGTCAGAGGCCTGCCATATGGCGTTCTCTCTGGGACAGTGGTGGTGGCACGCACAGCTCTGGATCACCATGACGGGCCTCCTGGCCACTTTGCCGTTGGCGCAGCGGAACTCCACCAGGGCGGTCTTGGTGGCGTGGGGCGTGCAGCAGCGGGCGTCGGTGCAGGTGCCGCAGTAGCGCGGCTTGTAGGCCTGCACACTGCTGCAGTTCCTGTAGGAGAGGTGGACGGCCTTGACACTCTTCACCATCTTTTGGCACTTGCTGCCTCTCTGGTGGACACAACGGACAGAGCAGAGGGGTGGTTACGTTAGATGATGATGTGTATATATATATATATATACCAAAATG